>JAANSK020252830.1:0-22974 GCA_011763485.2 Isoetes engelmannii
GGAAATGATAAAGAATATAATCAAGAATAGAATGGATTTTTATCATCCACTGAGGCCAATTGGCCTATAGACTCAAAAAAAGAGAACAACAATCGTATTACTATTAGAATTAAAAAACCCCGCCCCGAATGTCTTTTGAGAGAAAAACCTTGGAAGTAATAAGTATGCTGGAAAACTGTACAATGGAAATGAGGCCTGGGAGGCATAGATTTAAATTGACCTCCTAAGCATGTGCATGTACGGAAGGGGGCCTTTTTTAAAGGTCTTCCGTATGTATACGTACAAAAGTCCTAGGGTTCATATCTTTTGATATACGCTAAGGGGGGTAGGGTAATGGTTCTCCTTCCTTTATACGTATATGTGAGGGGTACCAAAATTTTCTTTTTTTCATCGAGGGACTTTTTTGGTATACCTGTTCTTCGAGGTCGAGGAAGCTGTAGAAGTGGCGTGGCCGATCTTCGTTCGGATCTCACTTCAAGCTACAATGTAGGTCTCGTTTCTATCTGCTAGAGGTGTTGCCGGATGTAAACCAGACTTTGGTAGTTTGGGTTTAACCTGGGGTCTAATATTGACATTTACCATGAAAACCTGGATAAAAATTCAAACTAACAAGTTAGTGCAATATCTAGCGTTCTTGAGGGCTTTGTATTCATTCGGCAGGGCCACGAGATGCTCTAATCCGCGTTGCAAACTAGATACTTATAGAGCTCCATAGCTCACATAATGAACTTTATAGCCACGGAGTTTGTGCATAACACTTCTCATGGTTTATGATCACACAGGAGGTAGTGGATGCTACCGAATCAAGATCTTAAAATACTCGAAGATCGTGCAATGTTTGGATCCTAATCTCCAAGAGTATGAATTCGAATCTTAATTGTTGTTCATACACCAACAACAACCAGAGTTTTGGGTTTCAGATAGATCTCCTTGCTCTATTTTTTGAGGTCATTATATTAGTACCGAAAAGCTTTCTTCGGAGGGAAGAAGATTGAAAACGTTATGTGGTCACAAACCCCTTTGCAGATCTACAAAGATTCATCATGGTAGATAACTGCTTAGGAACAGAAATGAGATGCGAAGTATATATCTCTCTTTGAACATTTATTTTTCTATTTGTCCGTATGAGCAGGCAGATGAGTCCAAAGATGTAGACAACAACTTCATTTTCGATATAGATATTCGTATGGCTAATAACCAGCGACTGGCAATTTCAAGCAGGGTATATTGTGTTTTTTTATTCTTAGGGTCTGCATCTTGAAGAACGAATTCCAGGATGCTTTTAGATATCGTAAGTAATTTTTGAAAATACTTTTGTTGGTTACTAAAGTAACTACTTGAACTTTTTGCAGAGGCCAAGTGGAAACATGTGGGAAGAAGGTAAATTTTGTTAAAGCCTTGATATTGTATTTGTTGTGATTGTTTCTTTGTCGTCAATTTTGCGCGTGCAGAGGAAGCAAAGCCACTGAAACTTCGCTATGGTATTAATGTAAGTATTAAAACTATGGTGTTTACATTTTCAACACATTTCACTCTCAATCTAGTGCTATTTCTTGTTCAATCATCTTAGATTTGAGCAGAACCTGCAGAACCCTTTATGTTCCAAATGGAATTCTACATTTTGTTCTACTTCCACAACAAGGAACTTTGAACAGATGTCACAGGTGCCGAGGATCCTCTCAAGATCATTGTAGTCACCAACATAAGGGGTGTACAGTGTGAATGAAGTGCCATTTTCCTTTGACCATTTTGCAAGCTCTCCCTCCATCAACTCTTGAACTTGCTTCTTAGTTGATTCCATTATTCCCTTCTCGCGTTCAGTTGTACAGCGAATATTTAGTGAATAAAAAATCATAAAGCAATAGATTAGAAATCGTAAAGCTGGGCTGGTGATGGCGCCCGGAGTGTCAGATTTTTGTGTGCTTGGGCTTGTTGGAAAGCTTGCTCTGAGCTCTTTCCGCAGGTGTATAGCATCAGCTCTTTTGCATTTGGTTTGCTGCCTCAAACAGCTAATTTCCGGACTGGTTCGGATGTCATGGATCCTGCCAGACAGGCTGATGGTGGATCGATTGAGCCTCATGGCTTGGGGCTGAAGCCAAGGGAGATGGCGAGGAGAAAGAGTCCTCCAGAAAAGGGGAAGGGTGCGGGTCTCGGAGTGCAGGAAGAGGCACAGGCTATAGGAAGTGGCAGGCAATTCGTGGCGGAGATGAGGGCGCTCTTGGAATCCCCTTCGGTTGGGAGGTATATGGATTGCTCTTCCTCTCAATTTAATTTTGAGACCCCAGTAGATTGTGTTTTGGAGACTCCGGTCTTGATTCCATCAATCATGCCCCCTTTGGAAACTGGGTCTGTGATGCCCTCTTCCCCTGTGATTGGGAAGGGATCAATTTCGGGTGATGCGCCCTCTTCTAGGGTGCGGCCTAGTGTGCAGGTTGATGATGTACCACCTGGGGTGCCACTGGATACCTCTCAGGGTGCCAGGGCGGCAGCCCCAAATCCCGCACGCCCGGCCTGGCGGAGCAATGATATTGTTGCTCGCCTCACTCGGCCGGGGTTTTCAGATTGGATTAAGCGCAAGGCTCCGGAGTGCAGGACTTCCCGTGTTCAAGAGGCTCTGAAATTTGTGGAGGATCATCGTTCTGTTGACTTGCAGGCAGCTCTTCCAGAGAATCCATGGATAGATATTGATCATACTAGGCATGTTCAGACCATTGAGAATCTAGTTTCATTTGCAGTGTTGGGCTATTTCAGGGGTTACATATTGGACACGAGGAGGTTTAGCTCTTGGCTTGCCGGACATCTGAGGCGGATTGGTTTGCCCAGGTATCAGTCTCTGAAATTCCTACCAAATAATTTCTTCATAATCATGTTTGAGGCTGAGTCTTCCGTGCGGCAATTGGTTAGTCGAAGCGTGGATACTTTGGGTGAATCATATGTGGTGTATCAGTATTATGCTCCGGCAATGTCTACCAGTTCTTTGACAGCTGTTAAAATCCCGTGTTGGTTCCAGATTCAGGACCTTCCTCTTGATATGATGGTGCCCGATTTCTTGATCTTTATGGCTAATGGCTTAGGTGTACATTTGGCTAATTCTATTGTGCAGGTCCCCAAGATCTGTTGCTCTGCCTGCTTTGCAGCCAGTGCCCACTTCTCTTCCAGTGCGTAGTGGTCCCTGGCATTTTCTCTTCCGGTTGAAGCTTTTGAATGGTTCTGAGATCCGGCGGATGTTTTCGTCTATTGTGATACCATCTGACCCTATTGATGATCATGTTGATGATCCTGCTGATGCTTGTGCTGTGGTAGAGGCTGCGGGAGGAGGCAGCAGGCAGAGGACTCCGTGTTGCAGTGAGTGGAGTTGGAAGAGGTGGTGTGGTTGGGAGAGGTGGTGTGGGGCGAGGCCGGGGCAGGCTTGGTGCTGGCCGCCCATTGGATGGTGGGGGCAAGGGATGTGGTGGCTCAGGGGAGGGCTCAGATGAATCGGTTGTGGCTAGGCCTGTGGACAGGGCTGGGGGAGGAGCTGGTGATCCTGTTGGGGATGTCCAGGTAGCGGTATGTGCTGAGCAGGAGGTGGTTGGAGCAGCTCGATTGGAGGTAGAGACTAGTGTGGCCCATGACTCTATGGAGGGGGTGGAGGATATTGTCGGGGGACTTCCAACACGTGTTGGAAGTGGAGCGTCATGTAGAACCTCTTTGCAGGCTGTGGGCTGTCAGGCCTCCCGACGTATGACTTGGGCGGACAAGGTGGATCACATTGCTGTGATTAATCCTCTGGCTCTAGACCGATTTGAAGCAAAACGACTGATTTTTCCTCTTGCGATGCACCAATTTAAAGCAAAAGCACTGATTTTTTTTATCTTAAGAATGAATCGATTTAAAGCAGAGGAGAACCGATATAAAGCTTTCGAGCAGAAGCTTTCCCTTTGAATCTTGTAGACAACCGATTGAAGATTTCAAGCTTTAGAGTATTGATCTGCTGAAGAGAAGCTTGCATACTAGTTTAAAGCTTGCAGATAAACAACTAGTTAACAGAGGTACAGAACTGGTTAGAAGCAGCAGAGCACTGGTTCTTCACCGGCTAAGTGGAATTGTCGACTCAACTTCGATTCGGCGTTGGGGGGTGTACAAGTGTCGATACGTGGACCATCTTCCGCGAAAAACGTAGACCCAACTTCTATTTTGTTGATGGCAATGTTGGAAAGGGAGGAGGCTTTCGTTTTCTTGACAGTCATATTCATTGAAAATGCTCAATATGGCTAATTGTCCTAATTTGATGCAAGCTAAGTGCCACCTAATTTTGGAAGAAATGTCTTCATATTCACTTCTAGATGCTCTTTATGTCAAGATCTTCTAAAACGCGGTCAACATCCTCTAAAAAATAGGCAGAAAATAACTACCTTCCGCCTAGAAAGCTCCAAGAGGATTACAAATAAACCCTTAGAAGTACCAATGAGTATTTTGTTAACAAAAATGGAGGCATCTTGTCGCATTTAGGAGAGAGGAACTAGAAACTTTTGTTTTATGGGCCATGAAATTTGGGGAGCGTATTCTTGGGGTCCTTCTGCGACTGTGTCAGCGGGGAGTAGGTCCTAGAATGGAGACTTAGTTTCCTTTCCCCACAACATGGAAAGTAGATTTTTACTCAAGAATTGAACAAGTTTACCTATTGAGCAAAATAGGAGGCCAATTTACATTCTGCGAAATAGGTCCCCCAATTTCTATCATGTTTTAATCTAGAGCTTAGTCTCATGTTCCCCCTTTTTTTTTCTTTTCCTACTTATGTACGTTGCCCAAGTTCTTTGACTTTTTACCTCAAAAATAAAATAAGATTGCACCAAACAATAAGTTGATGGGACCAACATTATTATTTACATTTGCGTGCATTGTGTGCGAAGCGTCCTGATTTGGTCAAACCAATAGATATATAGATGTTTAACAATGAATAAAGATGAATGCATTTTGAATTGTACAAGAGCAAACAAACATATTTTAAATATAAGTATGGCACCGACAAATTAGAATTTTAGTTTGTCAAACATTATTAGTTGTGCGATTAATATTTTTCTTGAGTAGATAGGCGATATGGAAGGCACGATAGATGTTTATGTCAATGACATAAGTTTGGTTCCTCTTTCAAATATTTATACGTTACGTTAAACTGCCACGCCCAAGGTCACATGTTCAACACTTTGTTGTGAAAGTGGCCATGCAAAGTTGTAAAGCTGGTGGGGGAAGGACCCACTTCTGCCATGTACAGTTGTGGGGGCATGATCCATCTAGGTGTGTTGTATATTGTCCCATAAGCTACGGCTTCCCGTGGACGTTAATAATCATTCATTCGTTTATAATCTTCTTTAAGCAACCTAGGATTTTTCCCTCGAAAACCCTTCGAGGAGGGGGGTTATTTATATCTGACAGTAATACACTTGTTGTGCTCTTTTGATTGGGTCCTACGGGCCTATTAATCTACGTGGACGATAAAAATCCATTCAATTCAATCAAATTCTAACGACGTGGTCTTCACCTATAACCCACAAGTGATATCTACTCAAGATTGCTAGAGGTCAAATCTTCTAAGACATTATTCAAGGTGTTACTTAAAGATCTAGAATTTGAATTGGCATGCGATTCAAAATTATAATAAGTGTTTATACGATTGAATCCATATTTCTATTGTATATAAACCTCTTTCTTTCAAGTAACAAGCACTTGTGCTGGGTATAGTAGAGCAAAAGTCTTGGAAAGTGTTGCCTCTACTAAAGTCTAAGTGGCACATGCTTTGGGCAATACAAACCTAAGTGGGCTTCATCTTTAATTCCATCTGACAAGTGCATATGTCGAACGTTCCCCCAAAGTGAGATATTAGTCCCAATGTAACTGTACCACTCCCTATGTTGTATGTACAACCAGGGACTGTTAAGTCACCTTCCCCATGTTGCGTGTCCATTGGGATGCCGAGGTACGTCATAGCCATTAAAATCACTTTATAAACTATGAAATAAAGAACAATCGGCCTATTACTGTCCAGGATTAAGAAACCCCACCCGAAAGGGTTTCCGAAAGAAAAACCTTAGTAGTAATAGGCTTGTAGAAAACTTTACATTTCTACATGGTTGTATGATGATCAGGGGCATAATTAAGACTCCATATCCAATGTCTCCTGAATACAAGATGCTAGTGCTGCTATTGCGAGTGTGTTCATCACCACATGTAATGGTTGTTAGATGTAACCAACTCCTCATAGCATGTTCGATTAGATGTAAACGTTGGACAGTGCTGAAGAGTATGGCTTTCATCTTCAATAACTCCTAGCTAATAGCATTGACATACTCTCTGTTTTGGCTCTTCGCGGGTCCATCTGCCTATGTCAATTCTGAGCTGGTGTGCTCCCGTTGCTCTATGCTTTTTCATGGGCAAATGTGTTAATAGGTATAGTTGTGGCCGCGATATTCTTACCAGCTCCAATGCACTATTATCCAAAAGCTTACTTCCCCTTTGGTTCTAAAAGACTATGTGATTACGTGTGCTTCTTGTTTAGGTATATACCTATATGTATAATTCAGTTTCATATTCTAGGGATTCCCCCTCTGTTTGTTATTTAAACTCTTAAAATAGTCCCACCAATTGAGTTGATGTCATCATAACAAGTTGATTGGACTTGTTAGAATACTTCTTTTTATTTGGTTGGATTATTTATTCCTTGGAGGTACTAGCTTTATACATGGTCAACATTTATCCTAATAATGATTCCTTCTTAGCGAAGTGATCAAACTCACAAGTGGTTTCACTACATTGGATCTCTGTTAATAATCGTGTATAATTTTAGTTGCTCCTGTGCGTTCCCTTCCCAAAAGTTGAGAATTAGCTCAATTCTTGGGCCGATCATGTGGACAAGGCATCTATCTAGAAAAGTTTCACATCCCATCATGGATGCTATCATCCAAAAGCTTATCCTACTCGACTACAACCCTAGCTCCTCGTTCTTACTAGAAGTTCGTCTGTATGTTGCCTACTTGAAGCAGTGAGGTAACATTCTTTCGAGTTGCTCGAGACTCCGGTCTCTTTGAAGGTGTGCTCTTCCTCGATGTAGAGGCCGACTTTCTTCATTAGGGGCCTCCCATTGCTGATGGTTTTGATGACGTAGTTGACGACTTGAAGTCTCCTATGTCCGTTCCCAAAAGCTTAAAGGTGGATGCCATTGAGAAAGATCTTCCATATTGAATTCGTCCTGGCGTCTAAAGGATGACTCTGGATTTGGTGATGTGTCAATCCAGCAACGCCTTTCACATGGAGTCCTCCTCTTATCGGTACTCTGTTGTCAAACAGGCATTGAGGATGTTGATCGCTTGGCACCTTCGAATTGCCCAACATCGCTTCCTTTTGATCTGTTACACTATAGGGGGGAGGGATGAATAACAAAGGGAATATAATGCAAGGTCTATAGCTTGCACAATGTGCACAAGTTCGGTCCCTCTGGTGCCTCTCCTCGATGTGCACACATAGTCGATGTTCCTCCTAGTGCAATGTTGTTCAAGATCTATATCCTCTATTTGTGCGTCAGCTCGTACTCTAGGTAGACTCATCGATATTATGAGCTCTCCAATATCTATTGTTGGCTACGGCCATGACAAGCTTTTGTTTCAAAATCTAATTAAAGATGCAATGTTTGTTGATGCTTTGGCATGCAAGTCTTCCACCTAATCTTATTCTTGAGCAACAATTGTCCCCCTCCACTATGTTCAAAGTTATTTGGAGGTGCTTCTTGAAGTTGTGCGCAGCTCCTTTGGCTAGATTCGCAAGAAGTTGTTCTTTTCGTTAGTTGGCCTTCGAAGCGTCAATTCTTGGGCTCACCAAGTTGCATATGAGTTGTTATTTATTGCTGAGGTGCCTAGTCGCTTCTCCATGTGCAATTTTGCAATCTTGTTCCATTTATCTCGATCTCATGGCTTGGATATCGTTGCATTCTAAGGCGCTATGTTGCCTTCTTGTCATGTGGTCCCCTCAAGTTCCACTTGATCTCGCTCCACAATTTCGAACTTCATGTTGTGTCTATGGAGGTCGTGGAAGTAGTCGATTGCTAGCAGTTCTCCGGCTTCTGGTTTCTGGCCATTGATGACGAATTCTTGGATCTATGAAGCTTGGCTCTTTTGTTGAAGAAGTTTATGTCTTAGACCTACTCTTGTTCTTGAATAGCTTGGCTATTGACTTGAACTCTCCTTTGTCGAAGGTGCTTCGATTACTACCCTTGTCATTAAGGTGTCAAATGTTCCCATCTTCGGCATTGAGGTCCCTCATATCAGAGATACGCTCAGCTTCTTCTCTTATACTTACTGGAGGAGTATTTGACGAAGTCATCACCTAGTTGTTGAATGAGTATAGGCATGACTCATCATTGTTGTACCCTTCGTAAGTGCAGATCTCCGTCTAGCATGCATGTAACCCGCATCACAATACATCACTATAAGGTGAAATTATGGTTGTCGAGATATTGCCTTCTTAGTTAGTTCATAACATCGAAAAAGAACACGTGACAACATTATACAAGGAATCAATTTATACTCATAATAATTATCACTCATAATAATTATCAAAGTTTAGTATAATAATAACAAGTTAATTACGTTGATGCCGGGTCGTTTTGAAGAATTTCTTGACGTCTTTCAGCTTGAGGTTGTGCCTGTGGTTCCTGAAGATATTTGGTCATTCCTCCTTTTATTGACGGGGACACTCATGTCGTAAGATCGTCACGTGTTTCCGCTGCCATAAGAGATACAGTTGTGTCCCAAAGATATCCTCGTGCAAACCTAGATGTGGAACGATACTGTTCTTGACATGACTGCCGTTGTCTCTTCCGCATGTGTTGGAATAGCAGCTGTGTGCCTGAGAGAACTTCTGAAGTGTTTGGAGTAGAAACTTTACTTGGTCTCTAGTCCTTCTTTCCTTGTACATGTTTGTCTAACTTAATTTAATTTAATGTATTGATCAAGCCATTTAGGCCCCCAGGCCTCTTTTGGCAAAAAAAGTACATAGACAATAACAATGATAGCACTTAATCCATAGCGCCACCAATGTCAAAATTATTCATAAGAGTGAATAAAGCAATTATCTCCTCTCTCTCTTTCCATATACTACACAGATATGAGCTAAGAATATGTGTCGGAAGTTTTAGAAGCTCTTTCAACGAGGTAGTAGTAACTGCATAATTTGCCCTTATATGCTCATATGATGAGCATTCCACAAAAGCATGCTGTTCATTTTCTACTACAACATCAAAGCATCCCAAACATAATCTCTCATTGCGAGGAGTATGATTCCATCTGCCCATCTCGATACATAGATTATGAGATGATAGTCTCAACTGAGAGATCACCATGCGATTCTTGCGACTGATGTTTGCTATTAAGTAAGATTGCTCTTGATAGTCCTCTAGATCATTTATATTAGCCAAGTAAAACCACTTTTTGGTATCTTTTCCATCCTCCAATGTCCACAACTTGCAGATTACTTTTTTTTATCACAAATTCGTGAACTTCCTTAAAATTCAATGATGTCAGCCAAGCATCTTGACCAAGCCCTCTAGCTGCCCACTTCCGGACCAAGCCATCTAGCTGACCAAGCCATCTAGCTGCCATCTTGCAAAGGGAATCTTGTTGAGTCCATACATAGAACGCGATTTACATCAGTAATGGTCCTACATAGAGCTTCGGCTTCAAGAGACAACAAACCTGCTTTTGCTAATAGCATACAATAAGGTGTTTGGATCTTCACCCCAAATTTGCCAATTAGAAATTTTTTTTGTACCTGTTCAATATCATTCCATCCTTTTCGTGAGAGACCTGGTTCCCAAACCGGACTGCCATATAAAATCTCCGCCCTTACTTGAACACACCAGAGTAATTTTCTTAGCCTCCAATGGTCAAGGTTATTACTTTTGCATAAATGGATCATGTTGTATAATGCCCGCAAACCACCTGAGGCACGTTTTTGTGCAGCTAGTGTTCATTTATAATTATCTGATATGTCAATACCCAGATATTTATAACTAGAAACCCTTTCTAGCGATTCACCTCCTATATGAAAAATAACAGGATCTTGCCCTCCAATCACCATTGCTTTTGATTTCAGTACATTTATCTTCATATTCTTCTCTACACAAAATGCATGCAAGACATCTAGATGTTGTTGTAAACCAGCGGCTGTTCTAGATATTAGCACTATATCATCAGCAAACAACAAGAGCTGTATCACATATTTACCAAGTTTCGCGCCTACACCGCCTAATCGTGTTATCCAACCTTCTAGCTCATCAATGAATAAACCAAAGAGTGCTGGAGAGCAAGGGCATCCTTGCTTGACACCAATAGTATTTGCAACTCCATCTGTTCCTGTAAATGGAAAAGAAAGTTCAATAAGAACCTGATAGTATAGGCATGCTACAGCTTGTTTGAGTTCCGCAGGCACTTGAAGTATATCAAGCCTAGAAGCAAGATCCTTCCAATTTACAGTATCAAAAGCGTTGGCAAGGTCGATAAATGCCAAGAATCTTTTATTGCCAGAGCCTTTAGCTCCTTCTGCCAACACTCTAAGAGTAACAAGATGATCCAATGTGGAGTGATTATTTCTGAAACCTGCTTGCCCAAATGCTCTGTTCTCATTTTCATCTACCCAAGAGGATAGCTTGCTTTCCAGCATAGATGCAAACAATTTTGCAAATGTGTTGCATACTAATATGGTTTGGTAATTTCTTACGTCATCTTTGCATCCGGATTTATGAATAGGAACAACTCTAAGTTGCTGCCCACCCCATTTAAAAAGCTCTATAGACATACCAGTTGAGTCGCATGCTCGTCCATTTGCCATGTTAGCTAGTGCATTATGCATATCTTCATCTGTGAAAATAGGAGATGCATCTCCTTCAAAAGCAAAACCATCCATATCTACCGTATTATAAAGCAATGTGACCAGACTTAACAAGTCTGCCTTGCCAATGTTACCAACTGGTGTCTGATTCTTTTTCAAATTCCAGAACTTTTTGGGATCAGTAGCCATGGTAGTTAGGGAGTTTTCTTGATGATGGTAAAGCCACTTTCTCTTTTTCTGTTTCACTAAGCTCTTATAATGACTTACTGCAGCCGGATCATTTGCTCTTATCTTGCAAGCCCTCTTTGCTTCCCAACATTCTCGGTCAAACCATTTAGAATCTCTCCATCGTGAGTTTCTCAACTTAGAGTAGCCAAATACTTGTTTGGCCATGTCTAGAATTATCCCCTGAAGCGTTTCGGATTGCTGATCAATCGTATCTGCCCAACACACCTTCTCTAGTTTTTCAGACAACATTTATTCATACTTTTCAGCCATCTTGTATCTGAGTCTCAGCTTCGGCTGTGGAGTGGAAAATGCGCATCTAGCAATGCTAGTCTTTAAGTAGAAAAGCAAGGGTGCAAGATCTGAACCTGGAGTTTTGTCAAGAACTTCAAAAGCTGATACCATTTGCACAAAATTTGGATCTCCCAAAAGAAGATCTACAGTGCTACATCCATTATGCTGATAGCAAGTAAGCTTATGGGACTGAGGAAAACATTGTAATCCATTATAGATTATATAGCTAAAGGACTCGCACAACGCTAAGACATGCTTACCCATTTTGTTTGTAACAATGTCTAATGATCGTCGGAGCCATGAATCTTCCATATTTTCAAGCAACCATAGAGCATTTCCCTCTCCATATAACATCGTAGCTTGTTTGTTTCTAACTCGCCCATTCAGATCACCTGCAATGAAAACTATTCCTTTTTGGACGTAATAGAGATGTCAGCAGCCAAATGAATGAAAGGATCATCTACGCAAAGACCTTCCTGGTCATAGACCGCAGCCGGTATAGGATCCAAGGGTGCAAAGTAAGCAATCGCAACATAAGCAGCTATATTTCTTGTTTTAATTTGAAGTCAAATATACTGTGAATGCACATCTTTGCTAACGATTGTGACTGCTTTGGTCAGATCTTTCCGCACATAGTATGCTACACCTCCCCATCCCCTTCTACTATTTCCCAAAGGATTCCAAACTGAATCCAAAAGCACCATGCCTGGAATCTGAGGAAGCCTTTTTATTTCATATTCCCATGTTTCTGTGAGTGCCAAAATATCACAACTATTAAAAAGTTTAGCATTGCTTAGAATCTTAGATTCATGTAAGCCATGTATGTTCCATACAAGAAGCCTGAGGGCCTGAAATCCCTATGTTGTATTGCGGATGACCAGTTTATTACTAACAATATAAGCATGCTTGCCTTCCTCTCTTAGTTTTTTTTACCTCATCTAACAATTGCTTTCTTTCCTTCTGCTGCAAGATAGTCAAATCATCGTTTAACCAGATTTTTTGGCCTTTCAAATGACTTCTGTGTTGGATAATTCTATTACGAGCATCCACACTTGTAAATTTGATCAGAATAGGCCCTGTTCTGCCTTCATTCTTTTTCCCAATTCGCCTGCAGTAGGTTACACCGGGATCTACTAGATGCATGGTATCCTTAAAGAATCCATCCACCACATCAGATACGCTTTCTTTCTCATCTTCTTCTATACCAACTACAATCAGATTCTTTGCCCTTGCTGCCCGATCCTCCTGCTCTGTAATTCGATCATGTTCTTGTGCAAATAAATTATGTACCTGTGTTTCAATGTTTGAGGTGATCTTGGCAACCATCTGTTCCTTATTTTCATGTCCTTCATCGGTCTCTTGATTTTTCGAATATCTTCCACTAAGCTTTTTACTTCACTTACATCTTGTTTCAAACTCTTTACCTCATCTCTCACTGTTTTTACTTCTTCCTTCAGTGTTCTAATTTCTTCTCTGGCTGCCTGTAATTCAGATGTCAGCAACCGAATCATTTAAACCAGATCATTGTCATCTTCCTCCAATTCCTTTTTAGTTGTACGCTTGCTGCTGTTGCCCATCGCTGGAGCCAGCAAAGGTCACGAAATCTAAAATGATACACTAGTTGGCGCTACTCACTAGTCGGCGCTACAGTTCGGCGCTACCACTCCACTCCAATATTTGAAAAAGGAATGTTGAATCTTGATCTTGAGCTATAACACTGCTTCGTTGATTCATCCTTTGGCAGTTGCAGTGGTGGAATTTCTTGACTAAAAGTTGTTATCTTCCAATGTGATGTCTACTTGTTGAATCTCCTTTGTATCTGGCTCAAAAGGTTCTATACTAACATAGTTAAGGTACTGGCAATTGGCACAAGGAAACAGTCGAACATTGTTCAACTAGACTTCTACACTAAGTGTGAGTAGCCCACATTTATGACACACATAAAAAAATTTAGATTTGGATTTCAATTCATCCACTGTTTAAGTTAATAAACAGATATACTTAAATCTTTATACTCCTGATTTTCTCCACCACATATCTCATTTGATTCTTCTTAATAGTTGCATATTCCTCATCCTAGTTGACTATGAAATTCCTTGGGTTACTACTACTATTGGAGCGACCTTCATGTCTGATTCGAGTTCGTCATTCCAAGTTGTGAAGAATGTTCTTCGATGTGTCACCTTGAATGGAAATGCTCCTACTTGAATTTCTTACTTGTTGTGTGGGATGTGATGACTGCTTGGCATCCCTGTATTAGTTGTACACTATAGTGTCGTTGATCGCTTTGAGTGGGATCGCCTAGTCGAAGTCGACAGTCTTTCATGCGTTCGAAGCTTTGAGTGGCGGTCCGCAGGTACATGATCGCTACTCTACGGGGTTTGAATTCCTAATGAAAGACAAGAACTATATCGCCTGCTTGATAGGTCGGCATGACTTGAGCGCGGCTCCTCTTGCTTTGAACAATCTTCACGTGCGAGCGGCCTTCCATGTGCCTGAAAGTGTGGTCGTCATCCTGCATATGCGATAGCTCATCGTGGTCTCCTTTGAGTGATCTATAGTTGCTAGCTTGGTCGGCTCCTCCATCCAGCCGATCCACTGGAGCTACTTGACTAAAGCAATGAGTCAACTTTCCTTTGTTTCCTAGGTGTTCCTAAATCTGGAACTCTTGCATGGAAAAAATATTCTCCTATTTGGTCTTACCGTTGATACTGGCATCATCCTCCCAATCGGCGATGTTCTTCCCTTGATGTGTGTCTCCATCCATCCATCCATCCATCCATCCATCCATCCATCCATCCATCCATCCATCCATCCATCCATCCATCCATCCATCGTGAACTCATGTGTTCCAAAGTCGATGAAGTTGTCAAGTTCTTCCTATTGGTGCAAGAGTGTGGGGATTTCTTCATGGTCGGCCTTGAATACTCCAGTTGTTGTTTAGCTTGGCTACTCCCTTGCTGATGTTGTTTGACATTCACTTGAGCGGCTAGGCTGCGAGATCATGGTGATCTTCCCTCCGATTCGTATGTGTTCCTTTATTGCTATGAGGCCCAGACCTTTTGGTCTTCGAGGATGTTTAGAAAGTCTATTCTATCCTCTATTCTCATCTATTCTATTATACTATTATTACTTAATTCAAGCAGTAAGTATAGTTGGCTGTAGTCAGGAAGTAAAGGTTCAAATCCCTTTCTCACCTTAAAATTGTTGTATACTTTGTAAAAAAGATAAAAATGAAATAAGTACTATCAAGGATGCTCTTGGCATGTTGTTAAGGTTTTGTTGTTGGGGTTCAAATCCCTCAATCACATATGGAAAAAAAGAACTTTTTGACATAAAAAGTTAAAGTCAGCGGTTCAAATCCCTCATGTTGTTAAGGTCATGGATTTGTGGTTGGGGTTCAAATCCCTCAATTACATACCGAAAAAAAGAACGTTTTGACATAAAAAATTAAAGTCAATTATACTCTCTTAGTGCATTGGAGAATATGTTGACGATTTCAAAATGCTTTCTAGCGCATGTGAGAGTATTTAGGCCTATTCTTTATGTTTTAAAGGTGTTATTCTACTTTTATCAAGTTTTTAAGCTTGATTACATCATTAGTTTCTATTTTTGGTGCTCGAAAAAAGTCAAACATGGGTGAAATACTCTGATAGTGCGCTAGAGGCCTTGTTGACAATTTCAACATGCCTTCTGGCGCTCTGTGCGAGTATATGGCCAAATTTTGGTCATAAAAATTCGTCTTTTTTTTAAAAAATTTTGTTTATTCTGCTAACTTACTTGTGTGTTAAACTAGACTTACTTATTTAAAAGACGACTACTACTCCTTAACAAGTTCTAGTCTATGGGAATTTTTTTTTCCCATTTTTGCTTGTGGTCATAGTTTGGGATTTCTTCAAACTTCAACCAACTACTAATAGGGTATGGCTAGTGCTTCGATCTTGGTCAACCAAAATCATTGCTCTAATATCATTGTGACGTCCCCTTACCATCTACGATACTCCCATCGTGTAGGTTCGGGAGATCCCCTCTCCTCGAGTCCTAAATCGATGAGAGGTTGTCCCGGCAACGTCACCCAGCTGGTGCTCCAGAGCGACGTGGAAGAAGGACGTGTCTTGTCCCATCTTCCTCGAGGTCGATCTTACTGCGGAAGCGTGTAATGTTAGCAGAAGCAACATATATATAAATCATATAAAATACTCACTACGAAGGGTGAGGCACCATCATCTACTATAACAACGTCATAGACATACATCAACATGCTAAGAGGTGATCCTACTCCAAGCTCAGACTCATGTGATATGACTGACGGTTTGGGCCTCAAGATAACAGCAGACAGAAGTCATAACAATGGAGTTGGCTGGCATAGAACAATGGTTTGGGTAGTCCGCTCCATCTGCACCTCCTGTGCATACTTTGCAGACTAGACTGAGGAGCTTTGAGTCTCGACTGTAGCCTGCCAGACACGAAACCACATAAGGCTACTGCCGGGTTTCATCTCCCCTAGTTCGATGAGGCAGGAAGGCTGCTCCTTTCAAGAGACAGTAGCCAACTGCAGGCAGCTAGAGAGACGAAGTTGCCCCCACTCGTTCTCAACCTATCCTCACCAACGTGACACATCACCTAGGAGGGGTTGAACCCATACCTTGCCCACACTCAATGGCAAGGTATTAGGCCTAGCTAGCTATGGACTCCCGGTAGACAAAGCACACCATTTGCCCCTCTGCGGTTGGGACAAGTGCTGTATTCTAAGCCAGTCAAGACCCTAGGCCCACGATCAGGCGAGCTCTCTATGCACAGACCGAATTAATGGGAATTAATGAGGTCTAACTAGAATCATACTAAACATGGCTTCTAGGTCTCTGCCCCCCATTTCCTCATATACAAGAGGTGCAAATACTAAGCATATACCATGATCACATAACATCATAATCAACAAAACAACAATTCTAATCATATCTAATCCTAAGGAGTACAAGGGTTAGTGTTCCCTAGTCAGTGTGGTTTTAGGGTCAATGGATCAGTAACACTAAAACAAAGGAGGCAATCTAGCCTAACTCAGACTGTTAAGCTAGGATTGACATGCTAATCAAGGACCAACCTGGTCCTTTGCCTAAATCACCACTCCACGTCCCTGACATGGCCGATCTTCCTCAAGAACGAAGGCACTTGGGTAGCGCCTGATATACACTGGTTCTATTTGAGCTCCGAAGCTCGAATGATCCTGGCGCTCTTCGAATCTTCCTTCGGACGCTCCTGATCCTATGGTGGCCCCTAAACCTAAAAGGTTTTAGGGTTAGGGGGCACTTCCTTATATACTCCCGAAAATAGGGCCAAGCCCTAGGATTGGGGCATGTAGCCCCAACCGAATCTTGCCACTTGGCAAGTGGGTCCCAAGTTAGTTGTACTTAACATAAATGCCTGGGCATAAGCATGCTACACCCTACCACAAAAAGTACTAATAAGGGACTATTGAACCACAAGTGGTTCAACATGTTTTTAAAGACCATTGATATAATTTGGGGCAATGGTTAACCAATGTAATTTGGGGCAATAGTTAGAATATTTTGATAAAGTGTATGGCGGAGATGAAGAGGTGAGGAATTGAAGGGAGAAGATGAAGAGGTGCTTTTGATGGTCTTGATGAAGAGGTGGATATTGGACAGTTCAGATTCGATTGTAAAAACTATAAACATTTTGAGGAAATGCTTTCTCCTCTTCTTCCCTTCACGTTCTTCATTGGAGCATGGTGGCAGTGCTCAAGGAGGGGTGTGGCAGCCCCCTCCATATTCAATGTGAAGGTCCTTTGCAAGGGCATTTGTGATTTTTCATTATTCTCTTATAAAGCTTTGGTTCTTATGTTCATTATGTTCATATCTTATGCTTTAAAAATCTGGATTTCTGCAAGATGATTTTGCTTTGAATTGGGTTTGGCCTGGATGAGCAATCAGGTTCAACATTATGGCACTCCCGGTGGGACTCTGTTCTTATGTGCAGAGTTTCATTCCCCAACAAATCTCTGGTGCAGTTAAAATCAAGGCGTCAAGGCTTGTGGATGCAGCGGGATTTCAACAGTATGTATTGTAAATCAGAATATTGAGAGGTTGCACTGGTTTAACATATTTTGGAGTCTCATTTGGATTTTCATGGAGCTATCCTTATCTACCTGCACCAGGAATTGAAGAACTTAAAACTGTTCTATGGTTCACTGTTCTATCAACAATTGCAACAAATTTTGCCTTATTTCCTCTCTCCATCTAGCTCTGGGTTTTTTTTTTTTTTATCATAGAAGCTACTTACCTGGATACAGCAGTTGCAAATATTGAGTTGTTTGTATTGGAATATCTTGACCTCAGATCGTTGGGCAGAACAGAGTATGGCATTGAAAATCTTCTTCTTGTACATTTCTATCTCGAAAACAGTATAAGAAGAAGGAGTAATGATTCTAAAATACCTCGGCCGATCTCTGTGCACATTTTGAAGTGCTGACTCAGTGTGTGTATATTTACATGCTCCCATCATAGCTTGCTCTGGAAGCTTTGCCTGAGTATTTCACTATTTTGCAGATTTTGATTGCCCACTCTGTGATCTAAAAAGCTTGTGTGCCCAGACCTTCAACCGCCTTCTATATTTGCCAATCCTGAAACAACCTGGTTTTCTGCCTCGCCTTTGCACCTGCTCATCTCTTTTGTCATTCCATCCGGGTGTTGCTGTAAGCATTGCCGGATTTTTCTTCTAATTTCGGGCTGCAATCTTATCTTCACAAGAATCTCTCTTATCGCCTTCTACGTTCGCCACAACCATTTCCAAAATTCAAAAACGGCTTTGCGGCAGCTTCCATTTCTTTCCGTGCCCTCGAATTTGAATGCTGGCAAGAGCTTTGTAATGCCCACCCTCCCTACGTTGGATGAGGTCAGAGCACAATGAGTGGAGACACGCCAAAGCTAACGAGCGGTGTGCAAAAGAGCTCTTGAGACTGAGAGCAATGGAGGAAGTTTCCAGGAGGGAGGGTGCTACAATCACGGACATCTGGAATGCCGCCTGTGAGTATGGCCCAAGCAATGTCCCGGCAGGGGGCAGATGCAGACAAAATAGAAAGAGAGATCACCAAAGCTAAATTTGAGGCAGAACGGCCTGCGAGACAAGGAGGCAAGTACAAACCGCACGACTACAGGAGACCCGCGGTGCGAGCACATTCCTTGGAGAGATGGGTTGAGGTGAAGGGCCACATGGTGAAGAACCATGAGTTCAGCATGACCTTTGCGAAGCAAGTGTATTACGAGTACTCGATGGGTGTGCCCGTCAATTACGCGAGCAGGAAGTGGAGACAAGGAAATGGCAGGGGCAGTAGCAAGCGGGTTAAGGCAGCGGGAGATTCCGAGAGTGCCGCGGGTGATGAACCAATCACCATTACATATCTGGTTCCCGAAGCTATCAGACTCCTGGAAGTGGCGGAGGTTGCTTCAGCAGGTGCAGTGACGGAAGAGAAGAACCTTAAAGCACAACTGGAGAATGAGAGAGCCCGCAACATGGCATTTTCAGAGGAGCTTGTGCGTTTGAAAGAGCGGGCACGTGCCTATAACTAGATGGCTGCAGAGCTAGTGGACGAGAGGAATTAGTTGGCATCATTGGCACGAGATAATTATGTGCTGAGAGATAACAATGAGCACATGCGCGATTTGACCAGGGCTTTGAACTCCGACCTGCTCAGGATTTCAACGGAACAGAGCCATTCGCACTTACCATGCGAATACTTATACGATAGTCAGTGGGAGGAGATGAGGAATGCGAACAACAGAGATTGTGCAGTCTGCAAGCAAAGACTAGCTCAAGTTGGCTGGTATACCGTTGGATGCGGCCACCGATTGCAGTTTGTTGCATCTCTCCATTTTTGACCTGCCATGCTGAGGCTTGGCAGCTGTCACATTCTTAAGAAGACCAATTGAGGTGATACTGATCTCTCAACTTCGCTATCAAATATAATCACACCATGCTTAGTGTTAGTTTCTCTATCAATCTTAGAATCAGAAAATAAACACATGAGTTTCCTCTTCAACATTTGAGTCATCCTCTTGTTTAGATTTTTACATGATCTTCCTCGGAACCTCTACCTCTTCCACTGCTATTTCTTTTTGGACTTGAGCATTTTGCTACTATATGACCTTTCCCTCCGCAAATATACATGTCAATTCATCATTACGCTTAGGGTAGTTTGGCTTAATGTGCCTTGGTTCATGATAGTAATAACAAATGCCTTTATCAAAGCCTTGTTTCTTAGACTTTCCAGTATATAGAATTTCAACAGAATCATATTTGATTTTATTTATCTTTTTCTATTCTACTTCTGTTCTTAACATGCTCTCTGCTCTTGTCCTTGTCTTTGCAACATTCTTTATTAGCACATCCAACTGATCATTAGCAAAACAGCCTGGCAATTGAGAGTACTTGATACCTCTCATTAATATCACACATGTTCCCTCTAAATCTGCTATGATATTATCCAGCTTATTAAAGAAATCAGTCTTCATCATCATAAAATTTTAATGTTCTCTCAAGAAATTTTATTTGAGAAGATGTCTTGACTTCATAGTGTTTCATTAGATATAAATACATTTGGCGAGGGGACTTAACCTCTGAGTTTGAGCATGATGGTTGGGTCAACTTTGCTGCAGATTATACCCTTTGCTTCCTTGAGTTTTACAGATCTGGTTACAGGCTCTGAGTTAACTCTTCCACCACTTTGAGCAACTTCATAATTGCTTAAGTATCCACTTGTTGTTCCACCAACTGTAGAAACAACACCACTAGTTGCAAAGGTTTCCTCCTCAGCATTATCTGCACCATTTGGATCAACATCTCCCATAAGTCTTCAACTTCAAGAATGTGCATAATTTGATCCTTCCATATCAGAAAGCCTGCTTCACCCTTATAAACTTCAACGGAACTGAACATGCTTGCTTCAACATGACTTGCCATTATTAAAATGATAGAATTTGATAGCTCGAATACCAATTGTTGATATGAGAACAAGAATCTATGATCTTCAAGCCGCACTAGAACCATAGACAATCACTTTCTTAAATTGACTTTAGAACTTCTCCATTCAATTAAGCAATTATTCAATTCATATTAAAACTATTATTTCAAAGGTCACACTACAAAGTACTATACTAGTGATGGGATAGACTCCAAAAACACTTCCAAATCTCAATTTCGCAGCGATTCCGATCTACCTTCGCCGATTATATACTAACCATTTTCATTTCATTCAGAGGTTTAATATATGCAGATCCGGTCAGTTAGACTAACTTCTGGTCTTTCTATTTTTCTTCGATCATTCTTGCTCATTTTTTTTCTATTCCTCCACGTCCCTAACCTTAGATAAACGCAATATTCCAGCTTAAGATAAAAATATCTTCATATATAGGAAGGACCATTGCCCAACATGTGCAAACCATAGCAAAGGATTTGTATAAGGGAAAGGCCCTGCCGGCCATTTTCTGACCTCTCCGCGCGTCGGCCCCCTTGACAGGCTAGAAAGTAGCTAGCAGGGCCTTTGGCGTAACGGAAAAGACGGCTGGACCCAATCTAGCCGTGCCACGTGTCATCCGCAATTTGAAAACAACAGAAAAAGAGTAAAAAAAAAAGCTGAAAGGTACGTAAAAAAAGTCAGAATATGGGGTAAGAAGGAGCGACATGTGTCGCCACGCGATTGCTTGAGACGGCTGGATTAGCCGTTTTTTCCAAGACGAAAAATTGCCTGCATATACATATTTCATACGAGTCACAAAGCATATCTGGGTATACGCTGCATGTACCTAGAAGGTTTATGTACTAGGTAATTTTCAGCAGGAGGGCCATTATGCCATGTAAAGGCCTGGCGACTCCGCTAGACGAGGTGGTGCACGAGTGGCGGAGCCGCGATTGTGCCCGCCGAGTCTGGTGGCGCCGCCAGGCCTTTACAGGCGTAGTGCCTGACTGGTGAAAATTATCGGACGTAATGACCACATGCTTAAAATTACGTCCAGTACGTTGCATCCAAAAAAAAATCTCGGCTATGGCAGAGAAGCGGCGAAGCACGAGCATCAAGCTATGGCAGATCAAGCTATCAGATGCCATCAAGCTATGGCAGACGACATCAAGCTATGGCAGATCAGACTGTTCTTATGTGGTTGCTCTTGGCAAGAAACCTAGGCAAAAGCACGATTGCAAAACCCAGGCAAAAACGAGAGCAAAAAACCCAAAAGAAAATCTTTTTTCTTTTTGCTTTGGACACTCCTACAGAGAATGCAAGGGCAACCACATAACTAAGGGAAAGTTACCAAAACACCCTTAAAGTTTGTAAAAATTACCAAATTGCCCTTAATATTTGGCATTTTGGAAAAAATGGCAATAACTTTTTTGTGATGATCTAAATACAAATGCAATCTTCAAACGAATTGTAGAGAACGATGAGATCTTTCCAACGAGCATAAGATTTCCTAAATTGGAATTGAAAATGTAAAGTTATGCAGTTTTAAATTCGTGAAAATTTTAGACACAATAACGGTCATAACTTGAGATTGCAATCTTCAAATCATGTGATCTTATACTTGTTGGAAAGATCTCATTATTCTCTACAATTGATGTGAAGAGCACATTTGCATTTAGATCATCATCAAAAAGTTATTGTCATTCTTACCAAAATGCCCGTCGGTCGGGGGGCAATTTGGTAATTCTTGCAAACGTCACGGGTATTTTCGTAAGTTTCCCTATTTAGAATACCTGATTGCAGAACCCAGAGGAAAAAAATCTAGGCAGAAGCCCGATTACAGAGAACCAGATCCACCAAGCACACCAGATCTAAAATAGCGGAGCTTGAATACTATTTCGATGCTTCTATCCATTTCGATTTATCAGAGCAGAAGTTCGGTTGCAGGGCAAGAATAAAAGGCCGTTTACCAAATAAATTGTGGCAGGCATACATCCGATAATAGACAAAAACAAGAAAGCGCAAGGAAACAAGCACAACAAGAAACAGGGGATTAGCGGCACCGCTTAGATATAGTGGAGGAACTTTTATCTCCTCTAAAATAGACGAAAAAACACACTAATTTTAAGCACGTGGTCTTACACCCACGTAATACACGGTTGGTTGAAATTACTGGTATATTCTGCCAGTTTTATATCATATAAAACACCCTCCGCCATCTGCAAAGTGGCGCCGCCGAATCCTTCCTATCCCCTGTTTCGTCATAGTCCATCGTCCATCCCCTGTTTCCCCTGTTTCGTCGAATCCTTCCCATCCCCTGTTTCTTCAATTGTGGCATCTAGATGGCCATAGTTTCTTCGTTGTTAGGTAATATTCCTTCAATCCGTCATAGCCAGATCCTTCTTCTAAGCTTCAAATCTAATCCGGCGATGCAATTTCTACCAGAATGGGTCCTGGGAAGTGGAATACAACTCAGAGGCAGGCTTACAACGTGTATGATGTCGTTGCTCGAAGCACAGTGCAGGTTTGAGCTTCAAATTCAATCTGAATTTATGAAGGACATATGCCCGAATTCTACATTCGGCTCACAGGGAATGCTCTTCGGCCATCGTTGCTTCTCTGGTCCT
>JAANSK020252831.1:0-13081 GCA_011763485.2 Isoetes engelmannii
TATGGTAGGGGGTTTGAAGGAATTTCTAGAACTTAGTGTACATATATGGTAGGGGGTATATCTAGCATTTCAAAAAAATTTCGTATAAGGGGATTTTTTCTAGTATAAAACCCGTATAAGGGCTTTTTTCCTTAAGCTTGTGCACGCACATGCCCTATAGGCTATACATTAGCTGCACCCCCCGGGCTCCCATAGTTATACGGTACGGTTTTGACCCAAAAAAACCCCCTCCCGTACACTCACATGTTTTGTATGGTTTTTTCAAAGTATGCCCCTTGGCCTGCCATATCCTAGTGCAGTTTCGTACGCAACACGATCGTATGTGCATATTGCAGGATGGGAATCGTCTTGGACCCACTCATTTTTCTGCACAGGAGGATTTTTCTCTTTTGCAGCTGTCTAGAAGGCGTGAAGAACTGCCTAAGCTCTGAAAAGTGCGAACACAGAAGAAATGGGCAGTATACAGGGGTGGCACAACCCTTATTTGTCATCATGGCCTCAAAACCCCTGGTTGGGCTACCTCTAATTGTCGCAACATATCAGCACTAGATTATGTATTTGTCTATAGTTTCTTTGCTCTTACCTTTGTTTGTATATTGACTTTGTTTGATTTGGGTAAGCTATGTGAGATGTTTTAGGTTCAGTTTGAAGCTGAAGGGTTGGCGACGAATGCAAAACAGACCAAAGAGGGTCATAAGGACCAAATCGGGCCGATTTGGCATAACATTCCAGGTTTGTTAGCCTTGGATAATCGGTGTAGGTCTATAACATGTGGTCAGATTCGAGAACTAAGGCTGCGAATTTGAAAATTCTTTTAGAAAATTGTGATGGGATACTCTAATTTCCTTCTGCTTCTTGATTGTTGTGTCGGGCAGTGCCTTGATCTTGCATCAAGTAAAGGTTGTTATTTTGAAGCTTGAATATGTTAAATCCATGCCTTATTGTATTTGGAACAACATGGGCAACACACTGGGGTTCAACCCCCCAGGCTCTGTCATGCATTCAGAAAGTGTTATTGGTTATTGTATTTTAGGTTTGAATTTGTATCAGAAGTGACTTGTGTGATAACCATTAGATTGGTTTTTGCATGGCTTTCTTATAAAGATAGATAGATAGATAGATAGAGTTTTTTATGTCCATAGGAACTTTATAATTTTCGAAACCGCAACCAGATAAGAAGCAGAAAAAGGAGAAGGAGGAATTAAGGAGGAATATCGACACCAAGCTATGGAATTCCAGCCACGCAGAGCACCGGTTGACACATATAGAAGGCCATGTGCAATGATTCGATGCAATGGCTTCCATCGCTTGGAAAACCACAGCCTGAGGCTCTAGGAAAACTGGCAATACCTCTTATGTTTCGTATATCAAGGGTCCACTGTCAGCAATTACGGTATTCCCATACATTAAAAAAAGACGTTCCACAATCATATGCATTAAAAACAAGGTTTCTCATTTGGGGCACGTTATGAATGACATAGTAATAGCATCTGGATGAATTAGAGTAGTAGTTACACAGAAATTGGCACCACCCGTGGGTGGTTTATGTTAATTTGATAACCAAACGCAAGTTATATTGAATGGAGAAGACTTGGTTGGACATGCCCCAACCGTAGTCTATATGCATAAGGAAGGAAGGAAGGACATGACTCTTTCTCGAACTGATGCGACTCACCTAGGTCACCATGTTCATATGATGACGTAGGTATATTCATGAGGTAGGGTTGTATATATTTAACACCATCCCTCAAACCTACACCCCTGAATCAACCCATATCATTATTTATGACCTAATTTATATGTGAGCCTTGTTTGTCTCCTCCTCCTTGTCTTTTTCATGTCTTCAGTTCTTTAAATTTAAATATGTAACTTTTCTCTTGGATTTCAATAGGTTGTGATGGATCTCCATGGGGAGTAAAATTAGATTGCATGGCTATAAAAGAAGGTTTCCGCTTCGCCAAACTCCGTCCTGGATCTCCAACAAAGCAGTCTTTCTCTTCAATATTTCCTAGAGGATTTTTGTTAAATAATTTTGCAACTATAACATTTTATGTGCCTTCAGTCTCTGCAGGGGATCTGAGAGCCTACTACCAGGGTTTTCCCTCCCTTGTGGAGGTTCCATTCCAGTAGTAGGGACACATTGTATAGTAGCTTTTGTGTCTTTTGTTTGGCTTTCATCTGTTTTTGTGTATTGCTTGTACCGTCTCATAGGCTGGTTTGGCCTCCGCGGATGTTAAAATGTACATCCTTCCTTCGTCTAATGCCTTTCCTCCTTTTGCTCCATCAATGGCCTGGGAGATTCAACTACATACAATACAAATATGCCATTTGCATCCCTAGGGTAGCAACAAACCCCATAGTATATGGTCAGAAACTCTTAAAAAATACCCATTTTGAAAACGTATGGGCTTAAAATAGTGTGAAATGTGATGAAAAGGGCACCCCTTCCCATATTTTTTCGTACTAAAAAGCTCCAAAGATAACCCATTCCTTACACTTAGATGGCTCATACGAGATCTTAAGGTGAATCCGCCTTGATCAATGGCCCCCAAACGAACCCAACTACATAACCACTTGGAATTCTTGGTCATTGTACATCATGGCACCATCCAAATTTCTAACATTATCACCCTTCCCGGCCATTTCTTCTACGAAATCTTCAGGGGTGACCAATCGGTCAAGGACCTTTTCATTAATCTTTTCTTCTGCAGATCCTGTCATCCAACCATGATTTTCTCCAAAAATACAATCTCCACCCCACAAAGCCTCCTTTGGCCTCTCCTGCAGCAGCCATGATGGTGGGTTCTCTTTCTTCAACCTGTCTATCGGCCATATGAACTATATATGGCAAGACCTGCTAGGGTTTCTTCGTCAAACGGGAACTCCATATTTTTCAAGCAGGATGTGGTTAATGTGGCCAAACATTGGTGGTTAATGTGGTCAGGCCAGATTAACCACTGGTTAATGTGGCCAAAAAACTGGTTAATTTGGCCCAAAAAACTAGGCTTTGAATTGCGCAGTGGGGGCAAAAATTTCAATCGGTTGGTTCTTTCTGCTCCCTTGATCTTCTTTAAAACGCATAACAATCACTTTATCTACCCTTTTATCTAGATTGGTGAAGAGATGAATAGATTTGAGAAAAAAGAAAGAGCCAGATCGACAAAAAAAAAAACCAAAAAATAATTGGTTTTTGGGCGTCAAAATGCATTGTTGTTCATGGTTGATATAGGGTGGCCACATTAACCACATCTCACTTGAAAAATATAACAATCCCACCAAACGCGCTTCATGATACTTGAGGAACTGTTGCCATCTAGTCGCTCTCGCTTGTATCTAGATTGGCCCCGTCGAGGTCTTCAGTCACAGACCCATATTCAATCACGACCCCTTCTTCAACGATGTCTTAAGAAACTTTAATCACATAGAGGTCTTCTATGCAATTTGTGTGGTTCTGGCTTTCTCCTTCTACTGAAGTATATCGTCGTGCAATTCTTTGCGTATCCCCCTCCCCCCACAGATTTTGGAATAGACCAACATGTCGTTATTTTATTGTAAATACCTTGAAGCTTTTCTCCAACCAAGGTTTCAACATGAGTAGTTCTTTCTAAAATTCCTCATTTAGGGAGGAGGCTCCCCTACTTTGTCCTTCATAGTTTCTTCTCCCAAGATCGTATTAAGAGTTCGCAAGCTCTAACACCATGTGAAGTCCCGGAATGGTGAAGAATAGATAGATGAGATTGAATTGTATTGAATTGAATATGTTTTAACGTCATCTTGACTCATGGAGTCCTATGACTAAAGGAGCATGGTGTGAGCACAACAATCAAAACATGGTAAGTACTTTCGAAGCAACAACGAGACAACGTCCACGCACCATAGAACATCACTGGAGCAGCTCACAGTAATGGTAAGTAACATAGAGCTCAAACTTGAAGCCACTGACCCTATCCATTAAGCTGAATGGTCAAGCAACCTACGCTTAATGGTACACTAGATTGAATCAAGCTAGCCCAATCCATATAACTTAGTAGACGTGATATGGTGGTGCTTGAGGGAGTGGCTATATGAGCAAGAGAAAGCGAAAGAAAGATAGTATGTTATGCCAAACCATACATTCCAGTGACTATGTTACAATAATTCTTATGGTTAATTTAAGATAAGGCCTAATGTTAGAAAAGACTTTGAATATCATGAAAGGGAATTAAAGTAAAAGGCTTAAACCTTTTCTTCAGACGGCGACCTCTGCTATATGAGAGGCCCACATCTATAGCCTTGGAGGCAGCGAACAACTTGTGGACAGGGGACAACTATGGACAAGAAGGCGGACTCTTGGACAAGGAGGACATTTACAATAATTGCTGGATGAACAACGCCAACTTGGCAACTCTCTGTAGGCAGTGCATCCTAATCTTGTGCACATCCTGCTATCCTAATCGTCTATGAAATATTCTTAAATCTAAAGGCTGGAAATACACGAGAGCATTCATTTGCAATAACATACACGAACCATTTACGAAATCATATGGGAATGACATATGGGAAACCATTGACGAAGTCATATGAGAATGACAATTTTGACGAAATCCCCAAACCATTGAATTTTGAAGAAACCGCCAATTTTGACAATTTTGACACTTTTGCAAACTTTTGACGTTTATTGCGTTGACATCAGTGAGTGTGTAAATAAAAGGAGGGCTGTTTCATAAGCAAACCATTGCAATGGGTTGGAAAATTCTGTATACTCTTTTGGTTGGCGCTCTCGGACTACTAGTATATTTTGCAAAGGCATGGCGGAAAATGCATTCCATGGCCGACAGAATGGCCAAACAGGGCATCCCTTGCCCTCCTTACAGCCTCTTCGACGGGCATTCTTCAAAGGTGAAAACTATGGTTAAACAGACCATGTCTAAAGACATGAGCAGCATCTCGCACGATTTTTTCTCTAGGATTTTTCCTTTCCATTCCAAGTACTCAAAGATCTATGGTAAAGATTCTGCTATTGCTAGATTAAGTAAGATTAGGTAAAATTAAGAATTGTGGCTGTATGTTCAGGAAAATTATATCTATACTGGTGGAATCGAGTGCCGATTATTTTTGTGAATGAGCCAAGTATGGTGGCGCAAGTACTATCAACTAAATTTGCGTATTTTGGGAAGCTTCCGCATATGGAGTTTCTATTTGGAAAAGGAATAATAACGGCTTCTGGCGAAAATTGGGTCAGGCAAAGAAGAATTATAAGTGTATCATTCCAGCAAGAGAAGATCAAGGTAATTTGAATAGTCAGTCACGTTCTTCTGCCATGTGCTGATATAGAAATTTTTTTCTGCTGACTTCATTCTTCTGGTTGTGGACGTTTCATATTTGTCAGATATATTTTTCTTGGGTTTCAAGATCATTTTTATATATAGATATATATAGTTTCCTTGTTCCTTAAGGTAATGGAAGTTAGAAAGACTTGCTGTGCTTTGATTGATTGTGCCATCTGCTGATTGTGCCATGTGCTGATTTAGAAATTTTTTTCCTGCTGTTGTGGAAGTGATACGATTTTCTTAGGATGAAGGGTTCGATCATTTATGTATATAGTTTCCTTGTTTTTTAAGTTAATAGAAGTAAGAAAGATATGCTGTGCCTTGATTAAAATTGTTTTACCACTTTGTTCCATAGGGTCTGCTTGATATTGTAGCCCTCTGCTGTAATACTCTGGTAGAGAAGTGGGAAAGGCGGATTGGAGAGGCTTCCTTTGCAGAGATTGAGGTGCATGAAGAGTTTACAAAGGCAAATGAAGATGTGATACTTAAATGTTTGCTTGGCTCCCAGTCTGAGAGAGGCAAACATTATTTTCAACTGGCAAAGGAGCTGCTCAGTACTCCAAAATACCAGTACTTGATCCCCAGGTAAAACAGGAAAGGAAATGAAGCCAAAATAGCTATATAGAATTACTTAATGATTCCAGCTGAGAGTTTCAATGTCTTCATGTCTTTATAGCTTTGTGCCTACAAAAATGAGGCAGATATTAAGGCAAATAGACAGCTGCCTGTTGGAAATGGTTGAGGAATACAAGGAAAAGATAGCAAAGGGATGCCATGGCAATGAAATTTTAGCATCCATTTTGAAAGCAGGAGGAGAAGAGTTTAGCACAAGGGAAGCAATTGAAGAATGCAAATCACTACTCATTGCTGGCCATGAGACAATAGCACAACATTTGACATGGACAGTTATGCTCCTTGGATTGCACCAGGATTGGCAGGAAAAGGCCTACCAAGAGGTGAAAACTGTATTTCAAGGAAGAGAAGCATCTAATCAAGAATTACTGCACAAACTCAAAATTGTACGTATTTTTTTCGTATTTTGTCATCAGTCAAGTAAAACTCAAATACACCACATAAATACATCTATGCTAACCACACTTGTTGGGTTGTTTTGGTTCTCTCAGGTAAATATGATCATCAATGAGTCATTACGCCTTTACCCTCCTGCGCTTCTCGTGGCAAGGCAATCTATCGAGGACGTGCAACTGGGTGATGAGAAATCCATATCTATACCCAAGGGACTTCTGGTAGGTATTAATGTGCTAGAGATTCATCATGATCCAACCAATTGGGGGCCAGATGTCGATGTGTTCAATCCTGAGAGATTTGCAGAAGGAGTTTCAAAGGCTTGCAAGCACCCATGTGGAGGTTATCTTCCCTTTCTCATGGGGCCTCGTGTTTGTGTTGGACAATCCTTGGCCCTTCATGAGGCCAAGATCTTCCTCTCATCACTATTGCTTAGGTTTAAGTGGCACCTCTCCCCTAACTATAGGCATGCTCCTTCTTATGGCATCACTCTTCATCCCCAACATGGCATCCCTATCATCATCACAAGGAGGACTTCGTAGTAATTAGTAGTAATAGTTGTAATAGTTGTACTAGCCCATTGTATAGGTTCGATGACTTATTAATCTTCGTGGATAATTTATTGATCAAAAAATTTATTCTATTCGTATAATTAATTCATGCATGTCTTTTTCTCCCATCTCTAAAAGTTGGCATTTGTCTCAAATACAAACTCCATTACAACTATTAAAACTATATTAAAGTTTAAAAAGTTTACATTCAAATTTATGGCCAACTTGTTCTTGTCCACGTGAAGTGCTTTGTGTCTCCTACTTTTACACTTCAGAATAAACGTGCAATCTTACGACGAAGTCTTACCACATGAGTTGCACATGGGTTAAATATTGACTTAGATGCAAGTGTATAAATATTGACCTAAGGTGCAAGTGTACCTCAAGAATATATCGTCATTTCCTTTAGCAATTGCCACGGATGAAAATATTTTTACCCTAGTTTCAGCGATTTCATCGCATTTCATACTATCCTGCAGAATCACCATCCCCTCCCCAACGGATTTCGTTCTGCCCGCCCCGTTTCAGATTCTGACACTATCAGGTCCCGTCTGGCACATCGCAGCCATCCGTTCCTGCGGCAGATCCTGGTCGTCCAAATTTTACCGCGGGATGGAATCACCCATCAACTATCCTTTCCGGCGGAATCACCGGGGCACGATTTTGCTCGACGGAATCACAACGTTAGCCACTTTTCCGACGGAATCACACAATCTAACATTCCGAGGCGCGGAATCACCGGTGGCACATTCCACCGGAAAGAATAACCCCGTCGTTATTCTCCAAGATGGAATCACCCTTAAAAATATCCTTTCCTGTGGAATCACCAACGGGCCAATCCCGCCCGACGGAATCACCTCGCAACTCAGGAACCTAGCCGCTGCCCTGTCCGCCTGACAGGGCCTGCAACCGCATCCCAGCCGTTCGCTCGCCGAGATAATCACCGCCCTTGAAAAGGGTATTCCGTCCGGCAGAATTACCTCTCAAAATCCCCCGGGAAGGATTATCCACTTGCACCAACCTCCGCCGCAGAATCAACAGTCAGAATTCCCCGGGAAGGAATATCTACTGTGCCGATTCCCTCCGGCGGAATCACAGGCGCCGCAGATTCCCTGCGATGGAATATTCCTATGGCCTATTCCTCGCAGCGGAATCACAACAGACCCTTTTTTAAACTTTTGAAATCTGAAATTAATTCATGGTTTTTCCAGTGGCCCTTTTTCTTGAAATTTCTGTTGCGCGTACGGTCCGACCAATGTGGCGATGCCACCTGCCGGTCATTACCACCGCAGGGAATCACAGTCCCACTTTGGGCCATGCCGGAGTTCGAATGGAGATGATATCTTAGAGCTGCGGGTGAACGAAGGTGGGGGAGCCGCCAGACCGCGTTCGATTAGAACACATTGCAACTTTACATGGACCTTGATGACAGGATTGAGGAGGTAGGTACTCTTGAAAAACCGTTTGAGGTTGCAAAGCCTTATTTAGGATCATTCTCGCAGGTGCAAGCAGGCATTTGGCAAACAGATCCGGCGCCTGAGCCACCCGACTACCCTGGGTGATGCAAGAGCATCAGGTTCCTCCTCTACAAGGTGGAGGAATTCAACTGGTGTGGGTTACCCACATTCCAACCGCGTGGGCTGTGGATTTCATAGATGGGAAGAAAAATTGTGGAGAAGCAGCTTGCAATTTTTACATAAGAAGCTCTCAAACCAACACAGAGCTATCCAAACCGTGCAAAGGTTCTTATCTGTCTCTCAAAAGATATGCATTTCCCCGATGAGTACAATGCCAATTGAATGCAAGAATGAATGATTTTGACACAGGTTTTGGTGTGCCTACGGCCCCGAGGACAACACCGAGAACACATATGTGGTGGGGGGTCAACATCCCCCTCTAGGAAAAAGAAGGAAAAGGGTAGAAAGGGGGGAGAGCTGTCGAAGGGGTTCCCAATGCCGTTTTAGTCTGAAACACAGCTCTACCTTCTACCCGGCTGCACACAGATAACCTTCCACAAATGGGATTATGTCAACCTGGAGGGTGCAATCTGCCATGGTAAAGCCTTAGCAGTCGAGAAAGGTTTGCGGTGGCGGCTGGCACCCTGGCTATCTGCCGAAAAGAAGGAATGGATAAAGCTGAAGCTAGTGCATTACATGACACCTAGAATGGTTATGAACATCTACCAGGTAAGGGTGAACCTCAAGAAATATCTTGTTGGATTGGATGGGCTCTCCACGGATGACATGCTGAAGATGCATGAAATATACAACATTAACAAGTGTGTGGCCCGAAGTGTCTGGAAGTTGCATGAAGACCAGCCAAGGGGGATTCATCGTTTTTTTCGTATAACCCATGTGCATGCACGGGGAGGGTTTTTTTTTTACCCATTCACGTACATATATGTTCGGTAGGGGGGTCCTTTTTTTTTAGGGTTTTGGACACTAGCCTAGGTAAAATTTATTCGGAAGTGTCAAAATTGGCTCCTAAAAAATCCGTATACGGGGGGTTTTTTGCTACCCATTGCATGCAGATGGCATACCCCCTTACATATGAGTGCACCCCACTTGAGACCAGCCAACAAGCATCCATATGTGGTTACAACAACATCTAGATAGTGTCTTCCATTTCGAACATCGTAATGTCTTCCAGCTTGGGGTTATGACCCCAATCCAGAGGGATGCCTTGCTGAGATTTGGAAAGGACAGGGCTATTTGTCTCGACTCAACTTACAAGACAAACGAGAAGAGGTAGTGCCCAAAACTTATCTAATTTAGTATTATCCTGATTACTCAAATAGTTTGCAAACTAACATTGTCAAACATTCCAGGTACTACCTCTTCACACTCATTGGATTTGATGAGTACTTCAATGGGATGCCCTTAGCTTACGTTATCACAAACACAGAAGATGGAGCCATTAGCTAGATGGTTAGAGGCTTTGAAAGTGTGGATTGCACCCCATGACCCAACATGGAAGCCTTCATGTTTTATCATCGACTCATGTGATGCTGAAATTTATGCAATCAAGAAGGTAAGTTCCCTAATTTTGTCTAATTTTGTGCAGGGTTACATGTGCTTTCTTTCTCCATCCTAGGTGTACCCTGAAGTCCGTGTGAACCTTTGCATTTGTTATGTGAGAAGGGATTGGCTGAAATGGTTACGAAAGCACGTGAAGAGCAAGGAGGTAAGAAACCAAATGTTCAAGGAGTTGGGTGAGATCATATATGGAACGAAGTGCCCTCCAGGTAACAATCAATATGGCGAAGTTCACAATGAAGCTGTTAGGCAGGAAGCTCTAAGAAAATTGGAGGCCTTGAAAGAAAGGTACCCACAATACCCAAAGTTGGCCTCGTATATGAACCAAGAATGGACTCGCAACATTTGTGCTTGGGTATTGGCTACGAGAATCTTTCCCAATTCCAACCAGGAGACCAATGCTGGCATAGAGGCCTGGCACAAGGCACCAAAATTGCGCCTTGGGATATCCAAACCCCAACTAAAAGGCAGGAGGTTAGACTGGTTACTTCACATGCTTGTACACGATGTTGAGACCCACATGGCATATTCCAGGTAGGTAAAATGGGTAATGCATTCATATTTGTATCTTTAGGTTTGCATTACAACTCACTCATGATGTGTCACTTGTTTGCCAATAGGGGTTTGAAGGAGGCTAATTTTGTCATAAATGCCTCACAGGAGCAACTTGTGGAGTCAACAATTCGGGGGACAAGGAGAATCCCGGATGATGCAGTGACATTCATTGATCTTGAAGGAGGGGAAGCACACTGGATTTGAATCGTGAACCCTACTTCGTGAATGGTGCACATAGGAACTGGGCGAGTTGTGATTGCCCCTAAGGGGCCAAGGGGAACCTTTGCAAGCATCATATGAAGGTTATCCAATTGATGGATAGGTTTAGAGACCAGGACTTATTGAGAGTCCTAGGGTCCAATTATGGTAATGCGGCTGGTGGGATGGAGCATTTCTATCCACACCCGGTTGGGACAGACAGTTCTAATGATGCCACAAGAATGTACTGAGTTGCCTACAATGTCTCTAGATGGTGACGATGGACCACCAAAGAATGTTGGAAAGTCTGTGGAGGATGCTAGGGCATCATTGGAGTCCTGTGTTATGAGGGTTATGGATCGGGCCTTGATGGATCCAGGCCTCCTCATGGCTACAGAAGTGATGATGAGACAACTAGACACCAAACTTGAAAGGATGAACGAGGAAGAGGCTAGTGACACTACCATCACATCTTTGCATGTACTGAGGGCCGAAGAGGCGTGTGGCATGAGCCTTGCTAGGCTGGAGCCACTCCTTGAGTTGGGGAAGAGAAAGACAAAAGAGAAGAAACAAAGTTAGAAGGAATTTGAAATTGAAAACCTTGCCTAGCTCTATAAACACTATATGAGTGCTTGATTTATACTGTATGTACTTGTACTTTGTTCCTATACTAGTTGTGCAAATACTTCTAAAGCAAATACTTTTGGTATAATGCTTCCACTATTGTAATTAGCACGAGTATTAATACTATTAGTATACACACCACATATATAAACATTACTGGAGCATTACTAGTATAGTATAAAGGCCACAATAATATAAATACTATAAATACTAGTATAAACATCGCCAATATAATCTTCACCAAGGTAAACGTCCAAGGTAATCAGTACTAGTGTAGTAAAAATACCACCAATATAAATACAAGTATAAGTACCACTAGCATAAATACTACCAATATACATAGTACTCCCATAGTACTTATACATGTATGTATGGTAGTATTTATACTACCGATAAATACTACAGCCTATTCCCACCCGCAGAATCACCTCTCGGCATCTCCCGGGAAGGAATATCCATTTGCCAATCCCCCGCCGCAGAATCAACACTCAGGCTCCCCCGGGGAGGAATATCCACAGCACCAATTCTCTCCGGCGGAATCTCAGGTGCCGCAGATCCCCGCCACAGAATATCCATAAGGCCTATTCTTCGCAGTGGAATCACAACGGAGCCAGTTTTATATTTCTGACATTAGAAATGAATTCAGGGACAGTGCAAACTCCTTTACAACGCAATTTTTTTTACATTGCGAAATCGAATTGGTTGCAGTTGCTTGCGCGCAAGGAATATAAATCAAAAAATTAAATGAGTGCGAATAAGGAAACAATCATCTGCATGGAAAATATTGTCTTGTCGATTTCATTGATAACAAAAGACAGGCTCCCGGCCTGGAATACAACGGTTTCAGTGAGCAAGAAGGCACAGACCTTTGCCAAACAGAAGGGTGCGACATTTAACATGACGTTCACAAAACACAAAAAAAAAACAGAAGGAAAATGCTTGAAATGGTGCCGATCTTTCAAACTGTAGGTTTGGGAACACACCGCTTCTTCTGCATTCACATATTTACATACTCAGCGGAGGCAATTTATGTCAATACATTAGAAACATGCTTTGTAGAAAATAAATCAACATTCTGCAGGACCAATTGAACTTCCCGGTAGACGGTCCCTGCAGCATTGGACAAGAAAAACGAAATCATCATCATCCTCTGCAAATTCAAAAACATCCTTCTCCTTTTTCGAACCACCATAACCATCGTAGTGTTTGCATGAACCTCCTGCTGCGTAGGGCTTGGAAATGACAGTTCCGCGGATGTAGGCAAACAAGTGCTTCGCCCATTCCTCGTCGAAAGCATCCTTGTAGCCTGGGATTTTGGACAGATTGGACACTCGAACAGGCACCCTGACGCAATCGCAGTTATCCAGCCTGGGTATGGTGACAGACAAAGGAGGCACTTCAACCGGGGTTGAGCTTCGAAGGCTTTGTTTGAGGCTCTCTAGCCTGCCTATTTGCAAGGCTTCAAGAAAGCCCAGATCAATAACAAGAAAACCGTCTACTATTGCAACTGGAGGACAGTTCGCCATATCTGCAATCGGTAAGGTCAGAGATAAAAAAACCACCATCGTTTCCAAGCGTATGCAGGAACAAGTTTAGAAATCCTCACCGAAATACCTTCCGGAATCTGCCCGCCCGATGTGACGTTCCATAATATTATACGGTATAAATACCATATAATATGTATGCCACGTCACTGGTACATGCCATAAATACGTCATGTACCCCGCACGTAGACGGTATAGGCCACCCACGGAGCACCGTGCCCGTCGAACCACAATATTGT
>JAANSK020252842.1:0-13078 GCA_011763485.2 Isoetes engelmannii
CACCACCTAGGCCAATTGACTACAAATCTGTTATAATTCAGCTCCTTTGGCGCTATTTGGCCACAGGGCAGTCTTCTGCCCACGAAACTTGGTCCGTAGGGTAACGTTGGTGTTCTGAGTCCGTTGGCAGAGTCAATTTGCAGATGTGGGGTGGGAAAGTCACCCGTCCATCGTCAAGGCCTTCCGAGAAGAGTTTTGGAGAAAACTGCCCTAGAGAGTTCTTAAGGATCCGTCCTTTGGCGTCAGGATCCTGCCCCTACTTGGTGACATGGTGCCAAATCCTGGTCAAATCCGGTAGAGGGAAGGCTGTCAGAACGTCTGCCCCCATCCATGAGGCCATACGCTATCCGGAATGGCAATTTGACTTCACCATGTCGTTCGAAACCTTGAAACTACCTTGGGGGCCAAGTTACACGGCCAGATTATCAAAGGAAAGGAACGTGGATGCCTCACCAAGCAGTATTTCGAGGTACGGCCTAGGTCAATTGACTACAAGTGTGTTCGGTAGGTGTCACCTACCTCTATTTGATTAATAGATCAGCCATTGGCCATTCTCGACCCTATCCGACCTCTAGATGCAAAGAACTGACCAATGAACCCTAACCATTATTAGATTAAGATCATGTGATGTTCTATTATTCGATTCAGTATGTTCTATGATGGATGATCTATTTGCACTCATGTGTATTGGGAAGGGGGATAGAGACCCAAGCCTTGTTTAGATATGATTCTACCTTAGCCTCATTAAATCCAATTAATGCAGCCTGTGCATAAGAGTCCACTTGCGCTGTGGATGGCGGGGCTAGACTGGCTGACAAGGAAGAACTTGTCCAATAGCGGTTGATCCCTTTGGTGTGTAAGGCCTACTGGGGAACGCTCTGAGCCAGGCCTAACACCATATGCATTGCGTGCGGCTATGGTATGGGCTCAACACCTCTTGGGTGATGAGGCCACCTTCAATGGGGTTGAAGGTGTACACGAGTAGTGGCTGGCTCTCTAGCTCGCCTGCTATTGGCATGGATTCTCTGGAAGGGAGAGATCCCTTCCTGCCTCATCGAGATTGGGGAGATGCAACTCAGGAATAGCCCCTTTGGCTATGCCCCCGGCAGGTTACTGTCCGGCCCCAAACTTATCAGCCTATTTGCAAAATATGCACAGGAGGGATGGATGGAGTGGACTACCCAACGACCATGTTCTAGGTTAGCCAAATTCATTGCCATGAATTCTTTCTACATTCCCAAGCCGTCAGCCATAGTTGATCCCGAGGGAGACGGGATATATGACACGTCCATTCCTCCCACATGGAATTCTTGCTCACCATCAAGAAACCCACGTCAGACGCCCTTTCATTGGTAGCATGGCTGATGAGGGGAAATCTCCAGTTCTTATACGACTTAGGATTAAGCAATAACTCTTCCATCATATTTTGTTGCTTCCTATAGATGTACTACTCCTTTCTAGATTTAGTCAGCTTCACATATTCTTTCTTTAGTTTTTGCCTTTCTATACCCTTCGCTCTTTTGAACTCTGCCCTTTTTGCCTTGCAGTCCTTATCAAACCATGCATTGCAAAGGAGGCCTTTCAATTTCCTTTGTGATATAAAGCATTTGGCAGCAATTTCCAAGACCATCTGGGCAAGGGTCTCACTAATAGCGCTTGCATCTTCTGGCCATTCGATTTTCAACGCCTTTTTTTCCGCATAATTCTCCATATTTCCCGGCTTTATTACATTGCATACGTATCTTACACATGTATGTCACATCATTACTTAACTTCTGATGCAGGTCTTTAACTTGTAACTCAATTAATAAAGGTGTATGGTCCGTTATCCAAGGCATTGCTTCCCTATCTGAAAATCCAAAATTTGCTTTGCAAGGCCTGTCCAAGCCAAAACCAAATCTACAACACTAGCATCCCTACATGTTAGTTTGCCAGAATGCGGAAACCTGCTAATGCCATTATATATGAGCAAGTCCAAGCCACTGCACATGTTAAGCACATGATTATTCTGCGGTGTGGGCCATCTTATCTTATCAAGGGATTCACGATGCCATCCATGTTTTATTACCCCCGACTCATCTAGCATTTCCATCCATATCAGGTCCCCATCTGGGCTCGCAATTGCTGCTTGTTTATTGGCCACTCTCCCATTAAAATCTCCTATCAACATAACATTTCCTTCCTGCATAAGTGCCATCGCATCTTGCTCTAGCTGAAAAAAGGGATCATCCCTATCTATATTCCTTTGGTCTGCCTTTGTGATTTTCTTTTTCAATACGAAAGGCATCCGTTATTCCTGCATCCTCAATCTGCAATTTCTCTTCAAGAAAATTCTGAACCACCTGCTTAGCATTTTCTTTAGCGGTCTCAGGCATGCCAAGTATACGGATATTCAGTGCTCTTGCCTTCTTTTCTTGCTCTTCCCTGTATGCTTCAAACTGATTTTTAATTTCAGAGACATCATCCGGCTTACTTGCCGCTTCTGGAGCATTATTACACGTCTTGCTTAAACTGTTCAAACTCAGATTGCATCACTGCTTTGAATTGCTTAAATTCATTAAGCATATGTGTTTGACAATGGTTTATTTCAGACTGTACATGAGCAAGAAGAAAGCTTTTCAAATCATTCACCATACCTTGAACTGCTAACTCCATGGAAGTCTTCACTGTGTGTACAAAACCGTCTACTGGTTCTCTCATCTGCGCAATTGCTGCAAACAGATCTGCCTTAGTCACTGTGCTGGCTGCTGCTGCTTCTGTTTGATATTTTGATGGGCCGCTCAGATTGGACTGAGCAAGCCCTAAGGACATTGAACCAGTAGGTAGATCAAGGCTCTCGCTCTTGCAGATATCAGAGTTCAAGGACTTTTCAAGAATCCGGTCTGCTGCAGCGACCAAATTAGCTGGATTATCTGCATCAACGACCAACAGGCCGTCAATGTTCACAGCCACTCCTGAACGGGCCACAAAAGGGGACCCGTTTTGGGCCTCAGAGGACTGACACTTAGTTTTAGGTTTTTTTTTTTCCTCCCATACCTGCCTACACTATGTGCCCAAAACGAAGGAGGGAGGGAGGGAGGGAGGGAGCGAGCCTTTTTACATGACAGTGATGGCGTCGCCATCGGTGCATGCGAACGGGCTCTTATGTATAAGAGAATGGCCCGGTGGACGGCATTCCAGCACAGAAAAATCGGCTGATGCCGCCGATTTGACTGTGCTGGAATGCCGCCCACCGGGCCATTCCCTTAATGTGAAAATTCGCCAGGCAATTTTCAGCCCTCCATCCTTGTGAATCCGAGATCATGATCATGTCTTTGCAGAATCGAGACTAGCAGCAGAAGGAAAATCAGAATGTAGACCAAAACCAGAATGCAGACCAACAATCGCGAAGACAATCGCCGCTACAGATTTGCAAGAAGAATTTTTTTTTTTTTTTTGAAGTACTGAGTCACCAATATATTAAAAAAATGATAATGTTACAGAAACGAGTGAGGAGGAAAAGGAACTGCCCCGAAGGGACAGAGATACCTCAACACTTCGCAACAACATAACTCCACACATAACAAATCCAACCTCCCAAAACCAAATACTGACACTCCTATGGCATTTATGCTCCTGAATATAGACAATATGAGAATGAAACTGATGAAGAGCCATTACTGTCCTATTCATCCTGTAGGAAAGTCATTCGCACTGATCTCCCTCTCCACAGGGTCAACATCTAACGCCAAAGGATTAATCACCGAGATGCAGCCAACTTTGTTTGCCCAACTCACCAACCGAGATGCCAGATGGACCATGGCTTTCTGTTTGGCACCACACCAAGACCCCCCATCACCTAGGCCAGTTAGAGCATGTACACTACCACCCCCACCAGCGATACCATCTATTCCCATGGGGCACTCTCTGATACTGATCCCCCGCACACCAGGATCAACTTCTAACCGAGATTGATGGCTCCTGGCTTCCGACCTGTCATGAGGGCCATCAATCCTACCACCCTCGGAACCACCCTCAGACCCATTCACATCCACAGCAGCTAGACCACATGCGCGACCCCCACTAGCACATGGGACTCCAACACTATCACCATCACCAGCACCCCTGCCTCCACCAACACCCCTGCCGACACCCCTACCTCTACCAACACCCCTGCCATCGCCACCATCTAGGTGACGAACTCTCCCAACAGCAGTACAAGGGCCACTACCCGCCTGGTGACTCCAACCACCTCCAGATTCCGGAGCCCGCTCGTCCCCCCCCCTCCCCACCAACACCTCCAGCTGGAACTCGAGCAGCATCTGGATCACATGGAAGAGCAATAGACGGGAACATGCACTGGATCTCAGGCTCATTCAGAAGCTGCAAACGAAAAAGGAAATGCCAAGGCCCACTGAGCACTGGAATGGAGGTGGGCAGAGGCTGCAAAGCAGGCAAGGCAACCCATATCTTAGGAACCTGTACAATGGAATGAGCCAAGTGAATCCCCAAGCCATTGGCCATGGAGTCCAAGAAATCATGAACCATCATATCCGGGGGAGATCCAATATTCGAAACCAACAAGGAATTTTCACAGCTGTTAAAGAGCTTGTGGACATAGCTGGAGTGTAAACTGGTACAAGACATAAGCCCCACCCACTGTATCCAGCCCACGACTAACCAGTTGACGCACTGAAGACTCGGCCTCAAACATAATGAGAAAGAAATTATTCGGTAGAAACTTCAAAGACTGATACATGGGCAAGCCAATCCGCCTCAAATGCCCTGACAGCCAAGAGCTAAACCTGCGTATGTCAAGTATGGCACCAGTGAAATAACCCAAAATGGCAAAAGAAACTAGGTTCTCTATGGTCTGCACATGCCGAGCATGATCAATGTCTATCCACGGACTAGTTGGAAGCATTGCCTGCAGATCTGCAGAATGATGATCTTCTACAAACTTCAAAGCCTCCTCAACACGGGCACTTTTATAATCTGGGACCTTACGCTTAATCCAATATGAGAAGCCTGGTCGAGTAAGGCGAGATACCTTCATATCATAGGCACGTTATGAACGGGGCGAGAGAAGAAAACGGGAAGAGGTCCATGCATACTAACAGAGGGGTTAGGTTAGAGAGCTGTATGATGGGCAACCACCACGCACGGTCCGGAGAGCAGAGTCTTCTTCACTGCTAGCGGCGAATGAACCTCCGATCCTATATATGTGGGCACCTAATGTTCACGAGGGTTGGTTCACCCACTATGGTTACAACATTCTTCTCCATTGCACCTAAAATTGCTATTCCGACCAATATGTTACGTGTTTTTCTTCATAGTTTTCATGAGTGTGCCGCGGCCACGCAGTGCATCGGCGGAGCATCTGACTCACTTTGGGGGAGTGTCATTCGTCTTCCAGGCTCCGGTTCTAGCACACTGGGACGTGTCTAAACTCACTCCTGGTAGCGGATTCACATCCTCCTGCACCGCCACATCCCCACTTCTATGAACCAGTACTTCCCTTTCAGCCAAACCCTCCCCAGTGATAGGACTAGAGGGGTTTACAGATCCAGTTTCAAGAGGCGGCATGCTCGAAGGAATTATAGCCGGAGTCTCCAGCACACAGTCTACTGGGTTCTCAGAATTGAATTGAGAAGAAGAACAATCAACATACCTATCAATTGACAGTGTCTCCAGAAGATTCTTCATCTCTGCCAATAACCGCCTCTTTGCCGCCTTCCCATCTCCTTGCACACCCAAAGCCAGATCTTGCAATCCTGGAGAAGACGGTGTGTCCGTTCCAACATCAGCCAAAGCTTTACCCTTTTCCACCGTATTCTTTCTCCTGGCCATCTCACAGGGTTTCAACCCCAACCCATGATTCTCCGCAGACGCAGCAGCCTTTAATGCGAGGCCTGCCTGGCAGGAGCCATCCGAACCAGTCCGGAAATTGGCTGTTTGAGGCAGCAAAACCAACGCAAAACAGTTGATGTTATACATATGCGAAAATAGCTCGGATTAAGCTTTCCAACGAGCCCAAGCACACAGAAATCTGACACTAGATAAGAGAGATATCATCTGTCAAAGTTTTGCCGTCAAAACCCTAGCTCCTGGCGCCATCACCAGCGCCTTCTCGAGGGCTTTTCCACCACCTTCGCAAGAAGAAAAGTTGCCACGTGCCAATGGATAATTCGCTTAGAGGGCTGAAAATTGCCTGGCGGGTTTTTACGTGGTTGTCCTATCTCTTGGTTCCCACGTAAGACTGAACCCATCTTTTTTTCATCCACCTCATCCAACGGTTTAGATTGAACGAAAATTGTGTGTTTGATTAAAACCCTTCTTGTCAAAACTAGAATGAACAGAGATATGGGCGTAAAGGCGAGGCGTTTGATGAGGGCTACCTTGCCATCGAATCTCCTATCAGCGTTGCCTTCGCCAGCTACACCCTACTCCCGGCGCCTGGCAATCCAAGTAATCCATTTTGCAAGATAAAAAATCAAAGCAAAACAGTGTTAGTCTTCTAAATGATTGGAGAATTTGATCAGCATTTAAATCAGAAATGATATTTATGTGCATATTTAGATGTTATGTTCAACTCTTTAATTTTCTTCAAGGAGCTTTGAATATCAAAGTCTTTGGAGGATGGTCGAGAGATTACGGAGTTAACTAAAAATGCCCATTGTCCCTTACTCTTTGGCTTGATGGAGAACTTAACAGTTGGAGGTGACGGATGTGATCTTGTCAATTCTCAATGTTGTCCTAGTATCTTCCGTAATGGAAGGCCTTCAAAAACATTGCTGGTCTTAGAGAAATTCTGTGCTGAAAATAACTAAGAGAATCTAAGACAAAAGGAAAGTCATAATGCTCAACACATCAGTGGAGTGCATGGAATGAACGAGGCTGTGTCTCATCGTACATATTTGGGAGTGCAAGTTAAGGGGCCTTTAGCATGTTCGTTCCAGACTAACTAGTCAAACTATGCTCGAAAGAAGCTGCTTTCTCGCTAACTTTCAAGATATTCCATCACATATTCATCTTCCTATCCTTGGTCAAACCAAATGCTTTATTTGGTGCATCAGGGCGGGCCAAGCCAAATACATGATATCAAAACAAAGGCTTTGACAACGTGTAACTTATGGATGGTAGGAGCAGTTCCTCCTTTACCAGTACATATTAAGAAATAAAAGGTTTTGATTGTCTTTGCCAGGCAACATGAACCAAAAATGTTTGACTTTTTATGTTTATGTTTGTAAACTTAGCTGACTCACAAAGAGCATTTTCAAGCAAAAAATATTAGCTCTACCTCAGGAGAAAAGCAAAGCGAAAATTAGCTTTTCAAGTTAGATCAAGTCTTCTCAGTGTATCTTTTAGGCTGGTTGTGTCTAGCTGGATACAAAGTATGAGGTGATCTGTGTTGCCTTTCCTTTTGAAAGACTGATATAGTTCTCCTAAGTTGCCCATTCAAATTTTTTTAGAAAACCACGAGGAAAATCCCTTAGAGCAACTTTGCCTGAGAAAGAGGCGGATCATATCCCATTTACAGCTCTTTTTATCAATGGGGAAGAAAGAAGTTACTTGCGGCTGTGTGCAATGTTGTCCCTGCTTAATGTCCAGGCCAGCTTGTTGCTTAGGTCAGAAACAAAGAGTATGCTTGCTTTATACCCTACACAACAATAAACGACGCGATTAAAAGGCCTGTAGCTCTTTATGGGTTTGGCAATGCACGAATGTAAACAATCAAGAGTTCTTCCAGTTGAATTCCCAATATGTTTTATGGTGTTCTTAGATGAGTTGTCTTCTTGGGAAATTTCTGAGTTCAGGATTGCATTTGTGTACATTATTGAACCCGTCTGTTGAATCTTGATAATGTCTTTATTATTTTAGTAATTAATGCATGGCTATGGGACCGGAAACTTTGACTTGCTTTAACCACCTTTCTCCTTTGCAAGTTGCACAAAGCATTAGACCAGAAATTAGAAAAGCTCTCAACTTTATGGTTTGGCAATGCATGGACACAAACAATCAGGATTTCCTATTACTGGAACATTTGGAAACATTACCTTAATTGATGCCTTAACATTATTGGATCCATTTGTTATTGAGATGCATCTTGATAACATTTTACTCATCCTGTTTGGAAGACAGCTGAGTTTATGATTCCAAACAACAGAGAGCTGACTGTAACAGGGTTATGACTGGTTATGACCAAGTGTTGATAGTTATAGATATCAAGAAATCGCTATTTTTAGTTTTTAGCTGATATGTATGCAATTAAAGACTTGAAACGCCATGTTCTGGTTTCAAAACCTGTAGGATCCTTAGGTTTTGGTGCATAAATAAGAGAATAAACTAATATCTAAGTTCTATGTAGGATTCACTGCCAGGCAAAGGCGACTGCAGTATTTATTTTGCATCAGGTGCTCATATCTATAAAGTCAAGGTGGGTTGCTAACCTTGTTATGTGTCTGCGTCGAGCCAAGCACCTTTATAATTGTGGTCATCAAATGCTAGTTTGTTTACTTTTTTGAATGCATAATTATATTGGAAGTTATAAATTTGTTGTTGCTGCAATTATTTGCTGTCATAAGTGTAAGATGCATATGTTAAATTTTAGACATGCTTGTTCTGCAAGTACACTATAGAACGTTCCACTCATCCTTCGAAGATCATAATGTCACTTCACTTAGACGTGACTTCAAATGTCAATTTAGAATCAATTCAGGATCTCAAGCATGTGGCATATTTTTTAATCTTTCAAATGTGCTATAAAATATGGATGGCAATTGGCATTATTGTTTTCATGGATCTAGTTGCATAAAGGTGCCCTTGTCCTATCACCCTCCTCTGGTCACATAGGAATCTATAATGCTGTCAGGCCGAGCCCATCAATGTCTTGTTTCTCATAAGCTGAATGATGAAATTTGTTGTCTTTTCTGCTTCCTTTTTTATGAAAAAGTTAGCCATTTCTTGATTCATCTTTTTAGGTCAAGTTATGTGACGAAACCGTGCTTGAAGGGAAGGAGAAGCTTTTGATACCAACAGATGCACAGGTCAGTGTGATATAGCTGAAATACTCATCCCATATTCAACTACGAGATGCTATTTATTGTCTGGAGAGGGCACAATCCTACTTACTTATTTAGAGCTATATTAACCTTCCCAGCTTGTTATCTTTGTCCTGAAAGTCTCGCTATGTGACAATACCAAATTCTTGGATCTTGTGAAAGGAGAACTTTGATTCCTATATATAGTAGTGAGACTGAAATGGCTCGTCTTAGCTTCGAGTCTCTGATGCATATCCGAGTCTTAAGATGCTTTGTACATCTTACATTTCAAAAACTTCAAAGACTGTTGTATATATGCTGAAGCAGATTTTGGAGGCCACAAAGCTGAACCATTGTCCACATCGTGCAGAAGTTCACTGCATTTCTATATGCTCTTCCACAGGTAATAATGTGTTTATGAAATTTAACGTGTTTTGAAAGATAAAAGTTGCCTGTAAAATGCATCTAGCCTCCAAAACCATTACAAACCTGATGTTTGGTTGCACTTCTGTATTAATACTAAGGTACATAATAAGTTTCCTTCCAATAATTTATGGAATAGAAGTTCCTTCCAATAATTTATGGAATAAAAGTCTCAATTTAATAATTTAAGGTAATAGGAAAAACGCTGTGGGAGACAGAAAGAAGTTCTTTGTTTCAGAGATAAAACGATAGTTTATTGGACCTTCTGGACAGTGCTCCAAATTATACTGCAAGCTATCAGTCAACATCATTTCTAGAGAAATTCTTAAGGAAAGCTTTCTTGCTTCTCCAGAAAATTAGTTTGCATATGACATTTGCATGCAGACGTGTTTTCTCCCAACTTTGCACTGGTGATTTCCTTCAGTAATCACTCAGTGTCTGCTTTAGATTGAATTAGCCTTCTTTACTGCCTAGGTAAGTAAATAGGTACTAGTTGGGGGGAGCAAGAATGGATGTGATTATGTAACTCATTAAAGTACTTACAACATTCACTGATACAAGATATATGCTTTATGTCTAGATATGATCAGTTCTCGAACATGTCAATAAAGATGTCCGTGTACATATTACCTGAAATATGCATGAAGCTAACATGAGAGGTGTCCGTCCCCCATCCAAACAATGTGCTCCCAAATGTGTACTTCTTTTGTCATTGGCGTATATTTTACTGTTGCCTCATTAAATAAGTTCCTGTGAACTTGATGATGGCTTTGCACTGTGGTTAAGGTTAGCATTTCAGGAATCGAGACACAATAAGTTCTGGTTGTATGGTTGTGATGAGTGTACGTGTTCATTTTTAATAGATTAAATGAGTGGTCCTGATTTTACCATTCCAGATGGGAGCGTTTTGTTGAGTTCAGCCGATGCATATGGGCGGCTTGTGGTGACACATTTGAAGAACAATATTGGAGGTTTATATTTCTCATAGATTTCCCATAAAAGTGTCTTAATTGAGTTAAGTTTGCGACTTGCAGTCGAATCTTATAGTGTCTCTCCTTCCGATGATGAACTCGGGGAAGGTGGATGGGCTGGATGTGCATTTGCCCCACATCAATTTGCTATGGTATGTTCTGTCCTATTTATTTTTGCATAAGTATACCTTGCCTTTACAAGAACAAAAGCTGTTTTTTTTAATTCTATCTCTAGATTATTAAAAATGTGAAACTTCTGCTCTTTATCGAAGATGTTTTGGAATATCTCCTGGCAAATTTATATGAGAGAAATCAGCCAGGTGAGGGCTTTTCATGTGAAGAGCTGATTAAAGTATTCTGTGTGACTTCCCAAGTTCAAAGATTACTTGCTTAGAGTTTTAGAAAGGATTCATCCGTGGAACTTCTTTATCGAGTGAAATATAATGGATAGTCATTTATGCAATCTTTGCATTCAGAAAGATGAACCAGGAGTATTGATTCTGGGATAGAGAGCTTAAGTTTGAAGAGTTTGATATAATGTTTGCTTTTATCCTTCAAACACATAGTAACATCCAGCAGACATATGCCTATCCAGGGTTAAATAAATCAATACACACAGTTATCACTCCCCCCAAGGCCAGATATATCCATGAGAAGAACTGATAAATAACTGAAATTTAGAGCTATATTATATATAGAGATTCGATAAATAACTGAAAGTGCAATGTAGAAGATTGACCGAGGATGGATATTGCCTATCCAGGTTGCAGTGGCTCGTGGTTTAGCTAAAACTATTGACCTGTATGATAAGGATATACATGTCCGCAAACTTCGCACGTAAGTATCGTCCTTGGTTCTGGATTGCCATGCAATATTACTGAAGTTTGGAATGGAATTTTTTGGATGAGGTACAGATTGCAGCAACCAACAGCAATGACTTTCTTTCATGGACCTTGTGACAGTGCTAATTCCGCTTTGCTGGCAGTAACAGAGGGTCCTCAGGTATAGATCCTGTATTTCCTCTCCCTGTTGAACACTAATATGTCAGATGGTTGTCAAAACGTCATGGGCGGCCATCCATAAACTCCTGGTTTAACTATTATATGGACTCAACTTGGAAAGAAATTTCGTAGCTCTCTTCATCAATATCAGATGATTGTCCATTTCCTAATCTTATATTTGGACGGGAACCTGGGGATCAGAATATGGACGAAACATATTTTTTAATGCATGCCAAGGCTATTACTTCTACTCAAAGCATGCTTACAAAAGAGACAATAGTTCAGAATCTTGAGGGTCTGTAACAGCAGATCATCTTTTCTTTATTGTATTGGATGCTTAGAAGAAAAAATAGAAGATAAATTGGTACTTGGTAACATGATCACCCAAATTCAGCATACAGGCATTAATTTGTGGAAACTTGCATGCCTAAATCTTAGATAATTAGTTGGAACTTCCTGAATTTCATGCAGGTAAGCATTTGGGACCTAAGGGCTGGAGAGCGGAGTGGATGTATACAACGTATAGTAGGATCCTTCACAGGTGCCCCATTGTATGCAGTCTCAAGTTCCACAAATCAACTCATAGGGACAGGTGGTGCAGATCGCTCGGTTACAGTTTTTGATGTATACAAGTGAGTTGTTGGCCATTTTATGTGATCTGTTAAATGCTAAAACAAAGTTTTATGGAAATTGTTGAAATGCGGCCTCATAAAGGAATCTTTCTTCACTCCCGGGGCAGATGGTATGAAGATTCATATCCTCATCTTTCTCAGAATGAGCAATCTGAGACACTTGAAATATTAGTTTTCCCACTAGCAATAAACAGAAACTGCAAGCTTTAATTAGGTTTGGTCCTACAGGTGAAAATGACGGGATTAATTAACAACTCCTTTAGCCGAATGAACAGCTCTAGGGTCTTCCTTTTATTTAAGAGAGCGATAATTTCACTAAAAATACAAAAGAGGATCAATGATCATAAGTTGTTGTGGAGCACGTTTTCCATTTTTTTGAAAGGGATGATTATGAACGATATGATTCACAAAGAAGATAATGTAATATGTGACCATTTAGTATCTTGCCATGAAATGCTTCATTGAGGGATGTTTGATTTGTAAAACTTTTGTAGCATTCCATGGCAAATTTATGAAGATTAAGGTGCTGATTGATGCCCTAATCTATGTTATACTAGGGGCCTCTGGTCCTTATAATCACACCACTTGGCTTTGTATCAGGTGGGCTGCACGAGCCAGATGGGTGGGCTGCCTCAAATATGAGGTAATGATGCCATACATTAGGGTCTATGGGACGAGGCACCTTCATGGCATATTCTTTTCTCCAGGTGACAGGTTTATCATTCTCTGTGGTGGAGCGAGATTTTCTTTATGTTCATGGGATGGATTATGAGGTGCATACCATGTTTAGTTACCCAAAGAGATGTGTTGATAATAATACAAAATTGCAAATGGCAGGTGGTTGGTGGGCAGTGGAATGCATCTGAGGGCGGAAGTTTTAAAAGATCTATTGCATTTCGAGGCGATTCTCGATGGCTTGGAATTCACAAGGTATCATTGGTTGGATTATGTCTAGACATGTAATAGCTGTACTTACTGGCACATGGCATTATGTTGGCTTCCAGTCCACTCAACAAGATATGCTAGCAGGA
>JAANSK020252853.1:0-13078 GCA_011763485.2 Isoetes engelmannii
ATCCTCTCTGTAACACCAACCTCCACCCTAAGAGGCAGATTTTCTGCTACCTTCTCCCATAGTGAAAGGTCCCAACGAGAGAGTAGAAACTTTGTCTGGAGATCCTCAACTGTGACTTATTTTTGTGATGGAAGATATGGGAGGATTCCCCTAACGGCAGTAGCAATTAGTCATCGAATTCCAAAACACAAATCTAGCAAAAATCAGTGGCATTGGCTGCCTACTTGGCAGAAATCTAGTGCAGGGCAATTAGTATGACGTGAGAGTTTCCCCGACGGTTAATAGAGTGTTTCACAATCATCATTGAGCACTTTTTGTTTTGAGGGCAGCATTTTGCTAACTCCTAACTACGGTAGTGGAATCAGGGTGGAAATGCCAGATCTGAGATGCCGTCACGTCATGGACGTGGGGAAGCCATTCTTGCATCTAGAATGGAAATGGGCAAGGCATCCTTGCATCTTACCTGTTGCTACAGGTAGATTCGTCCATGACGTTGGAGAAGAGATATTGGTCCACCATTCTTGGCTGTACCAGCGACCTGCCGGGGGCGACCCGCTGTGGCAGGTCGCTGATACAGCCAAGAATGGCGTCTTCATATCCCTTCTCCATAACAATATATTTGACACATCCGTAACTCCGCGAATGGAATCTCACTCCGCCAAGTGGAATCTCAATCTAATAGGAAGTACATCCACGTAGGCGCCAATGCGTCACTCGTTCAATGGGAAATTCTTAAATAAGCGATTCTTGATCTAATTATAAATTTGTAACATAACCATTGAAACACTCTGGAAAGTAGAGAGCATAATGGCTAACAGGGGAGGAACGCTCAAGGTTTGTAACTCCGATTTGCTTCCTCCGATTTTGCTTTATATTTATGACTGCATAAGCATCCTGCATAGCTAAAACACTGAAGATCATGACTAATTACATAATATAGGCAACAAGGAAGAGTTTTGTCTCTCGAAGCTGAAAGGAAAAATGTGCGCTACTTGTTTGGCGACCGTGCTTTATCCAGTCTCTTTTTCTTACGAAATTGGAATGATTGCCGAATAATGACAATGGTTTCTGAACTATATAGCTTGGTTACTGCTGCCATTTTTACTGATACTTATGAAATAGTCAAATGTGAAAAATGCTAGAGACACACATGATGTTGGTTTGTGTAAATCTCATTGTTTTGTTGTATGTCCCTTAGACGCTGGAAAAATTGGAAAAAAGAGTACAAGAGGGGAACTACTATGAAGCACAACAGATGTACAAGACAATATATGCAAGGTGTAAAAAGTGATATAGGCAAGTTTATGGAATATCGTGGTCGTTGCCTTAAGAGATCTAATTATCCTTGTTCAGGTACATGGCGGCGAAAAAATATGTGGAAGCTATGGATTTGGTGCAATCTGGTGCTTCTGTTCAGCTCAGGCATGGGCAGGTCCCTCTTCTGCATTTTCTTTGTGGGCTTTTTGTACAACAATGCATAGAAAGGAAAAGCCATGTTAAGCAGTAAAAACTCTAATGTGCATCAATATTATATCTCTCACACGCTAAACATTGTCATTTCAACCATGCATGCATTGCATCTAGAATTAGCATTATCCATCTCTTCCTCTCACAAGATTCATATAAATGCAGGTGACTTGTGGGATTGAGCTTGGCATTCTACTTGTTGAGGCTTTAGAAATTGCCAAGGTTCAGGTTTCTGACTCATCACTTGGTAAGTATTATCTTGACTTGCTATGTACTTGTAGTAGGGGAATGAGGCAACAAAGACTAGAAGAAAATGAATAAAAGAGATTATTTCAAGGATGCGCCCGTCGTAAATAAGCATGCGACTCATTGTCGATGTAGGAGCATTTAAAACAGACAGAGAAAAAAAGAAGAAGTTAATGTGGCATTATATTTTGGATGTGCTTGCAGCTAAATAGATTAATAGATTGGCACATAGCTTGAGTTTCTACCTATTTAGAGGATGCTCCTAACCCTTTATAGAGGTAACTCTGGTTTCCCTTGCTTGCTGAAGCAGGTATCTAAAAGATAGATATATCTGTTTATGTTTGCATGTTGGATGAAGAACAAGGATTTACTTGTGAGAAGACATGGCCAACCTATGGATCCATCTACTTGTCTAACCAGAGAATGTCATCTCTCTCCCCTTTGTGCTGTTTGGTACAGCGTTACGTAGTAACTATGCTTTTCATCATAAAGTTCACCAATGGGTTATCAACACCATCAATGAGATATCAAGTGATTGAGTATAGAATAGATGGCATCGGGCCTTAATTATTACCGGGAGAATGTAAAATGAAAGACATCTATAAAAAGGTTGTTTGGAAATCTAGCCTAAGCACATGTCCATGTATCCAATCAGTAATTGTATATGAATATGAGATTTGGGGCTCAGAGCTATAACAAAGGATAAAGAAATTCCTCTCATGATGTTTTTTTGAATGTCGCATGCTGCCATTAGAATTTGACCCATTATGTTCGGTGAGAATTTGGCGAGGATAACTACCTTTGATCGACCAAAAAGAAAGATTGGCGGAATCAAAGATAACGGATGGAATGCTGTGGCTGTGCATACAGGGACTGAAGCTTAAGGTTTACATTGGTGTAAACTTGACACCACTACAATGATATGTTATCAGAATGTTATGAATCCCAGGCTACCAGGAAAGCCATATCTGAAGAGGTGCCATATCTGAAAACATATCTGTACCAAAAGAATGAACCATTTGTTTGATGCTGTTCAATTCACATCATTTGAATGTAGACGATGGTCGATCGTATACTTGTAAAAAAGCCGAAACTTGCAAGTTTGCAGTTCCCATGAGATAGAAAACGTGGGAGCCCTTGGTCATATTTTGTCTAGCATATCTCGTACAAACCCATATTTGGGATTGGTGCCACAAGCTTGGGCCAGCTTAGTTTGTGACATAGATTTAGATTGACTCCATAAGCTTGTACTAGATCTCCAGTTTGCCAATGACAACAGTCAAGAGAGGCAGCTATTGAAGATATGTTGTTAAAAGAGACTTAAAGGATAAGGCTGTTAATGATCCTATCCAGTTTTGGTGCTTGTCGGACTTGATTAACAAATAAGGTTGTACTCTCAAGTACTTCCATTTTCTGTCTGTTCAAGGAGGTAATGAAAGATAACTCCTCCATGCAACCCTCTGGAAACAGTATATGTATACAGGGTAGTAGAGTCTTCTCCCTTTGTCAGATTGGAGTGCTTCTGAAGCCAAAATTACTAAAGAGTATGTCTCCCTTGTTGAACTAGAAAGATAATGTTATCAAATGCACTCTCAGAATGCTTACATGAAACTACTTTTAACTAATATGTTGGTGAAACTTGCAGCTTTATATTCGATCAAAATCTGGGGAGTTGATGTGAGGGCTGATGAATGGTCTCATGAGAATGATAAAGATGCTTTATAGAGCTAATTGCCTCACAGACGTAGTAATGACATCATTTTGCTTGATCGTCTATTGTTATCTGGTCCCAGCCTTTTCTATGGCTGAAAAGTTATTTTTTCTCATAATTAATAGGTTCTTATTGTTATTCTGCATTCAGACAGGATAAGATGCATCTACAAAGAATTTCCACGTGATGATACTCATAATTTTGAAGCTCCTGAAAAGATTGTGGCAACAAAGGCAAGGGTGGAAGGATGTTCGGCCTTTCTAAAAGCTGCAATAAAGTAATCTATTGCTGCGATTAATTTCTAATTTGTTACTTCTGCTCAAGTTATTTATTATTGATATCAATTATGCACATGAATCTTTTTATGTGGTTATGTTAGTTGGATGAACATCTGAAATTGCATTGGAATCAGTTTGATTAGCACTGTCAGCAATTTGAAGTTTTCTTTTTCTTTTCCCCTTTTTCTTCCTTCTTAAAAGGTGGTCTAGCAACTGCGGAGGTCCAGTCAAAGGGTCACCAGAACTTCATCAGATGCTTGCGGATTATATCTATTCCCAATCCCCCAAACTAGTACGTTTACTCGCTCCTAAAGATCTACTCTTATAATATTCAAATGCTGAACTGGAGTTATAAAAATTTCTTGTAAATCACATAGCAGACATGGGCAATCAACCTATTAGTTGCAACTTATAACACAGGAGTACTGCAGTTAGAGGTGCCTTTAGTGTCTAGCATAACAGTCTTTTCTTACAGTACGCTAAAAAAGTAGTAAACAATTCTATCAGCACTACAGTATTGGCTGTGTGATGAGAGATGCAAATGTTACAGTGCTGGATCATTGAAAAAATCGAAATGACAAATCTTGCCTCTTTGAATCCTTTCAAAAAAGAGAGGACAAGTCTGGCATCATTCGTATTTTGGGCCAGTGGCCAAGAAGACAAAAGTCTCATGATTTTATTGTTTTAGTTTTTCTTTTTTATGTTTATGTAACATCTCTAGGAGGCAGCAAATGCGCCCCTAGTTGCCCATGATTGCTTGCTGTATAAAATGGTCTCATAGACCCAAGTGGTCTCTCGTAGACATTCTTTCTGTTTGTTCAGGTTAAAAAACAAATCTATTAGCACTATGGTATTGGCTTTCAGAAACTGTGCAATGAGAGATGGAAACCTTACCATGCTGGATCATTGAAAAGTCCAAATGACATGCCAAATGGAACTTGCCTTATTTTGGATCATGGTTGATGGTTTGCAAATTTTTAGCTAGTTTTCACAAGTCAATGGGATTAGTTTATTCAGGTTAAAAGCTTTTCTGCAAGTAAACTAATTGGAAAATGGAATTCCATCTTTATTATTTCTCTGTGATCAGCTGTATCATTCTGTCTACCCACTTTCTATTGCTGTTTCTTGTTTAGGAACTAGGAAAAGCTGCACAGCATTTTGTGAGAGGAAATTGTCCTGATGCTTTTGCTGCTGCTATAACAGAGTGCATGTGTCAGGTAATCAGGTTGTACTCACCATGTATTCGCTTTAACGTTCAAATTGTAAATACAGTTCTAGTTGGTTGACCATTGCCCCTTCTCCTGAGCCACGATCAATCTAGAAAGCTGAAGGAAAGACTATAAGTGCTCAATCCTATAGCATAAGAATAGTCAACTTTAAGACTTGTTTAAAATGCAATGACACTTTACAATAGAATTGTAGAGGATGTCATATGGATCTTATCAGTTTTAAGTTTATATCTGATTCTTGCAGCATTCTCCCTTATGACAAATGCATCAGAATTGCTATTAGACTCTCCCTAAAAGCTGATCTATCATACGAACTGCTTCAATTTTGTCTGATGCAGCCTGACAGGAAATAGTGAAAAGTAACTACATAACATATGGGTTATAATGTGCCTGTGCCAGGCTACACTTGTCTGTCTGCCATGTCTGCACATGCTTATATAAGATGAAATGCATTAGTCTTTATTAAGCTAACCTGATGAGCATAAATTACCTCATGGTTTGTCTCTTCCTTAAGTCGTTTAAGAATGTAACAGCTCAGTGAAGATGTCAGTAAGTGGCATGTATAGAGCAGTAAGTAAGATGCAAAATACCAGGTCTAAAATGTCATCCTGAGCCTTCCCTCTTATGAAAGATGAGTGTCCAATAATTTGGATTCTTAGCCAATTGTATTTGATGATTGCATTGTGGGTGTGAAGCATAAGCATGGAGATCCTCAAAGATTCTTTCCAAATCATTTCAGCAACTCCACTAGAAATAGCTTCTATGAGAAAATTGTTGCCTTGTATCTTACTCCAGAAGTAGGAGCACTATGTAGATTTTAGCGTATGTTTTTTAATCCATCACTATCAATATTTAGGCAAAAATCTGCTGCATGTAAGATTAGCATAAAGCTGCTCAAAAAACCCACGCTTTCAACAGTATCAGGATAAGGAACGCCAATTAAGCTACTATACGAAGTCAAATCACCTGACAGTTCCAAATTCAGTTTAACTCCAGTTCAAATCGGCAGCCTATACGAGGCAATTATCTCATAGTTGGGGTTTGGCATCTGACAGCAGTTTGCCAATGAAAGGAACTGTAAATAGCACCAAAAAGTACACGTTCCCACAGATCTTGAGTTTGTAGAATCAATGTGGTTGAAAAATGAGAAACTGGGCAAAATGTGGTATGGCTAAATATACGCAAAATGACCTGGAAATATTTAGGTGTCTGTAAAATTAGACAAGATGCCAGAGACATCGGCGAATGTGTATTTGAGCCTGTAGTAGCTGCCAGATGTATTTGCTCCCAATTATAATATGATTCTGCTGTGGCAAAATAGTACCTTCAGATTTTGTCAAACTTCAAGTGCATGGCAGTAATGAAGAGACCAGTCATTTAAGCTGTTCACTTTAATATCAGGCTTATTTGAAATATGTAAAACTTCCTCTCTCAGTGTTTTACTTTCTGTAAAGAATATGCTTGCTGGTACCTGTTCATTAATCTAAAATACCTGAATGATGCAGTGCCCTTCTGGTGAAGAGGATCTCCTAATCACTCGTGGGGTGTTATTGTAAGTGGTTTTGTTATAAACGTTTAATGTTATATCTACATGGCAAAGTAGCATGTTCTTCTTCTGTTCATATGCCCTTTTACTTACTTCGGATAAACTGAGGCCTGGAAAATTAAGGGTGCTACTTGCTGTTCAGTCTAAACCAATAAAATGGTTCTTGATCACCTTCTACATTATAGGCAGGAAACATATAGAAAAATAAAGAATTGAGCTGTCTGTATAATGAAGACGATGAGATGCCCTAATGAGGGTGTGATTGTATCAGGTGTATTATTCAGGTTTCATTGGTAGTATTTGCAAGAAAGTTCTACGACTTTTCCAAATCTTTGTGTGCAAAAAACATATTTACCACATGAAATAATTCTAAATTTTCCTATCAGGGGTCATGCACTAAGTAGTCAAATACTATAATTCACATGATTGAAACCCCTTGGATCAGTAAGGAAATTTGGAGTAGTAATGTTGAATATTTTTACTGTTATTTGTTCAAAATTATGGAAGCATAGAATAAGTGAGGAAGGTGACTAGAGTTGTGTTTCTCAGCTAGGTTATCACTGCCATTAAAGACATAACCTGACTGTTTATAACAAGCTTTCAGTTATTATTTAACAGATATCTATCATTGGGGAACTTGCGTGATGCAAATAAGCTGTTTGAACAAATCAAACATTTGAACGAGGCATCTAAGGGGGATGTTCTCAGCTCTCCACTTATACAATTTGTCCACTTTCTCTTGCAGACGTAAAAGTTTCTTGGTTCTCTTCATACTTGTTACCCCTTTTTAATCTATTGAAGTATCATAATGTGGGTTGCTTTTTCAAATTTCTTATGAGGTGCACAATTTACTTCTGATATATTTGTGTTTTTTGAAAATTCAAAGTCTGCAGCGCGATGCCTTGCCCTTGTTTCGCATGCTACGAGAAAACTACAAGACAAGCATTCAAAGGGATAGCACATTAGATGAGGTTTGTGCTATCCTCCGCATTTTATGGTAGCGACAAATCGTTGAGAACATTGTCTATCACATTATTTTGCTAGCTTCTTGATGATATTGCGGAACGATTTTATAATGTGCATCGAAAAAATGGACTTCAAGGAATATTTGGTGATTTTATAAAGGTAAGGGAATCTTATATGTTTTGTTCTTGCTGGCATTGTTAATCTCAATTTCTCCTTGCTTGTCTTTTGCAGATGTTTGCAAATGCAGAAGGGGTGAGTTTACTAGGCGTTTGGCTATATTCAGCAGCTAAGAACCTGATATTAATATTTTCATTTATTTACAGTGATCATGGCATCGAGCTAAAGATCTGTCTGAGGTTGAGTTGCATCAGAACAAATTGGCATATTGCACTGATTTTGTGGAGAATTAACGTGAACAAATTTGGGAGATGATTTTGTGGGTGTAAAGTTCTTATTCAATTTCGATGAATCTATGTATTATTGATCAGAGTTTCGACAATAGGATTTCACACTAGATAGCTATTCTTTTTAGTAAATTTATTTATTACTAACACTTCAGATAATCTAGTTTAGAATTAGATAAACGTTTCTTTTATAGATATAAAAAAAAAAAAATGTTCAACAAAGTTGCCATTCACGCAACTCGAACTGTTACAATCTCTTACTAGATAAGGCTTGGAACACATGATACTATCACGGACCCAGCAACTTAGCATCAACATGAAGATGTAAGTGACGTTGCTATTATATTAGAGTGCATTTCCAATGGTGAAATAAGTGAGTATGCGCTAGGCATACATGCATGCAGTGTATGTATGCATGCAGAGTACATTGTTTGATTATATAAGTGCAACAAGATTATTCTAGATTTTTTGGGAAAGAGCTTTTCGTGGGAAAGAAGCTTTTTGCTGTAGATACTAGGTTGATCAGCGTTGAACCAAGGAGAAGGAACAAAGTGATTTCCAGGTGAGGTTTTAAGACTTACACCTGCGGCTCTTATGTTTGTCTATGTTTAACTTATAAGCTTAGTTATAGATATGGAATTTGATGATCTTGTTTGGGATGTGATTGCATAAACAGAATTGAATTCTAGAAATGATAAAGAGTGGATTTGGCAGAGATTTGATGCTGCGTCGGCTACCATAAGTTGTTCTTTGTTGTTTTTTTAAAAGTTGGATGACATGAAGTTAGACTTAGTTTTATTAAGAAAACAACAAAACTTACGTTTATTAATAAAGTTGTAAAGCTGATATTAATAAAATGGAAGGAAGACTTTTAGCAAAGATTCAAAGACTACAAGAAAAAGATAAAATAAGATAAGATTTTTAACGTCCACAGATCCAAAGAATGTTATGCCTAAAGGGTGAGATTGTCGTAGAGTGTTTAAAATGGGAGAAGAAGGAAGTTCATAATGATAGATGGAGATTTTTACACAACTTATGTCTATTTGACCTTAAAACAATTTAACCTTAGGCTATGAGTGTGAGAAGTAAGGTTTTATCATAATAAAGGATCCTTGAAAGGAAGAGAGTAAGCTTGAACTCTGTATGAGGCATGATCAGATGGTAAAATCATATTTGAAACTATTCGAGAAGATCCAAAGTAGATTAGAACATGCCGAAATTGATTGGAAATGCTTGGAATTGGATGAGATATTAAAACTATAGATAACAGTTTGTTTGTCACTCTTGAGAAATTTTAAGGGTAAGGTTTGTTATGAGATTGAGTAGTTTGGTCAAGAGAGTCATAGGGAGCTTATGGAGGCTCGTAGGACATGACTGGCATGTGAGGATGCATCATTAAGTTGGCATGGGTTGTTGTCTTTAAAAGTATTGTCAAGTTAATGATTTGATTACTATATTGGCATGGATTCGTAGGTATTGTTATGACATGGGTGTAACGTTGGCTTGTGAATTCTTTGATATGGCATGGTGGCGCGTTACTAACAGTGGTTAACAATAGAATTACATGGTGGAATGCTTGTTTTTATGAGTACAATGATGCATGCATGGCTTGTTGTTGAAAACATGTTCTTATAAATATATCATTTTGTGGTTGGTTATTGATATGGCATTATGGTTTGCTATCCAAGTTGGTTGACATTTGAAATCCCTTGTTAGAATATGCTATGATATATCGTTTATGCAAGTGTTATAATAGTCTTGGAATGCTCCGTGATATAGACCTCTGGGGCTGGAGTCTAGGTGCGATGGTCTAGACTCGCGGTTATGCACATTTAACATGTGAAAAGTATTATATATTTGGACATCGGGCGTTGGTACCTTTTGGTACAACGTCATGCACAGTTAAGCGATCCTCCAATGCTGGACGCAACATGGATGGGTGTGTACACACATGGTTACCCCGCCTCTATGTCACTGGCCTGATCAGCCGAGTTGACCAATGCTCATACCCAGAGGAATATTGGTTGTAATTCTATGTTGTTATGATTGTTTATGCTTCGTTATTGTTGTTAATATCTCTGAGTTGATTCGCAATGATTGTTTTATGAGGTAAATGTTTGTGAGTAATATTTGAACATGGTTTTGACATGGTTGCATTGTTTATTAAGTTGAATTGCAGCGCCGAGTATTGTAAGGATTGAGTTATTGCTTCCTTGATTGTTGCATTATGTCTTGTGTTTCATTGATGCTTAGGCATTCACTAGTACCTCGGCCCCCACTTAGTTCTTGTGACTAACTCCATTGTTAATGGTGTAAGCAGACGAGCAAGGGGCTCCGGAGTGTAGCCGAGCTTAGGAAGACGGGAGTAGGATTTGAAGTGGAATTAATATTATCTTTCTCGAACATTATGAGAATTGGATTTGAACTATGATATTAAATTAATTTATGAAGTGTAATGCACTATTACAATGGTTGTGGAAAAACATTTTTGGAATCTTGGGTTATTGTTGAAGAAATATTAAATTCTTTACCTATGTGTCAATACTTTTTGGGTTTCTAGGCTTAAGCATATATCAATGGTCGAGAATGATAGAATCTCCAGTTACCTAAAGGGTTAACTGGCTAGTCCCATCACAAATACAACAGGGTAGAACTAAAGAAATGTTCGTGCCGGCCGCTGCCACGATAAATTTCTTGTAATAATAGTGTGGGATTATCCGAGAGATTGAAACATAAGAAAAACAAATATGTCACCAGAACTTGGCCACCGCGATAAATTTCTTATAACAATAATGTGGAATTACCTGAGGGACTTGAAACATGAGAAAAACAAATATGCCACCTGGATTTTATCCTTCCAAAAATGACCTATGGTCCACATTTTTTGTATGAGCGCTAAGGTTAATAGCAACGGAAGTGAAAATGAAGTAAGTAGGCGGTTTTCCTTCTTAGCCTTTTTATTTAAACCTAAACACAAACAAATATTTTTGGTGCCTAATTTCACATTCTTATAGAGGCACGTGTAACAAAAACTTATGCATAAATTCCTTCCGTATACAACTTATTTCAAAACCTCAGTGCATTATGAGATTGACAAACCATCAAGAATCTAATATCTAGAATGATGGCATAATGCAAGAAAGATAGACGGGAGATTCCATCCATGTCCAGTTCGTACTATATTCACAAAATTCACTTTCTTGTCTTATACCTTCAAGTAGATGAAAGGATTTGGTACATGTTTAATTGTACAAAAAATTTATCGTGGCGGCCTTTTCTCTTTACTTGGTGTCAGTTCTAACCTCGAGTATTATGGCAAGGTAACAAGGAAAGGATGTAATTGGAAAGGCCTAGATTTTTGTTCCATAGATTCATAAAAAGGCAACATTATTTGCACTACGCCCTATAGAATAGTATCGTGAGTTTCTCTTGTCTCCTCCAAGGTGTCCTATTGGGGTCATTTTGGATGGAAAGGATTAATGCATATATATACACCTAAAGTTTATAGACCATATTGTGATCATTGACATGCATATTCATTGATGTTTATGTGGATGTCTATATTGAAGCGGAAGTGGTTGTATTTCATGTAGCCTAGTTATGTGGTTATGTAGACTGGTGTAAAAGTAAGGAATAGAGGGACTGGGGCGCTGATGGATGCGCCATAGTATCGCTGCTGATAGTTTTAGGCGTATCTCACTCCTCGGAGGTATCAGAATCGGGCGATTTTTGGTGCGTTGGAAAGCTCTTTTAGTGGGCTTTTCATCAGTATATGGCATCAGCCAGATTATTGCAGTCAGTTATGCCAGATTCTAGGGTTTTAGTTTCGACCTCCAAGGCAAACCCTAGTTTTCCTGTTGTTTTTCATCCTCCTTCTGCATCAAACTCTATTGTTAATTTCCATAGTGGTTCTATTTCTTCTGTAAGCTCTTCCTTGCCTATTGTGACTGCTTCTAGAAGCATGAATGATGTGGAGTTTGCTGCTCTCCCAAGTTCTAGTGGTGGTCCTCCATCTACTCAACCTGCATGTTCCTCTTCTCCTTCATCTTCTCACCCCCAACCTTCTGGTGCTTGGCAATCTTCTGACTCTGTTTCTAGAGTGTCTCACCAGCGTTTCAGTGACTCTATTACTTCATCTCCTATTGCATTATCTGCTCTTCATCTCAATAGCCCTCTCTCAATATTACGCCATTCAGCATGTCTACCAATGCCTCAAGTGATATGGATGTGATAGAATCTTCTTCCTTACATCTAAGTGAGCTCGGCCAAAAATGGTTCTTATGTTATATCAGTGGGCAAAACTTCAATAATATATCCAGTGTTTATCCGCAATAATAGACACAAATTTCCAGTGTCATACCAAGCCAAAAAAAATATCAGGTTAAGAGGCATTCAATTATTCCACATGCATGGGCCCTTCAAACCATTGCCATGTGTATATACACAAGCAAATGTAACACTAACAACAATGTTGGTGAGGACTACATAATGAAAGTGATCTTCTGGCCTATCACTATCCAACAAAAATCTACCAGAATGTGGCAGACCAGGGTGGCACTCTTCCATGTGGTATTGACCAACGTTTTCTTTTTTTATGGAATCGAACATGCTGCCTATTTTAAAGTTTTCAACTAATTGACTCAAAACATCTACTTCTCTTTCCTATTATATGTAATGACCTGGCCAGAGGTTGCAAACATTACATAAAAGTAAGAACTACAACCATGGTTTTTTTTTTTTTTTTTGTTGAAAAATGAAGACCTTTACGAACAGTTACAGTAAGACATTACAATCCAATAAATACTAAAATTAGAGAAGTTTTTAGAACCTGGCTTTGATTTTAAGTGTGGCAAGGCCACATACTGATAGCTCACCCTCTAGAGTTAGTGGGTTCTATTGTGACAGGTAATGGATAATCACATGCAAAGCAACTCCTAGCATAGAATCGAAATGATCGCACCTAGGTAGTGCATTGGCTTCCATGTGATTTGTAGAATAGAGTGAAGTAGAATGTATTCATGAAGTGATGTTGAATAGGATCCCGTCCTTCAATAAGAAAAAAAATATCTCCATTTGTATTTCAATCATCACAATCTCTATAGATTCCTAAGACTAGAATAAAACATGGTGATTGTGGAGAGCTATTACTTTTATAAGGAAGGAAGGAAGGAAGGAAGGAAGGAAGGAAGGAAGGAAGGAAGGAAGTATATTTTAACGTCCACGGAGGCCAA
>JAANSK020252864.1:0-13078 GCA_011763485.2 Isoetes engelmannii
ATCTAAATGCAAATGCAATGTAAATGCATCTAAAGAGCCTCTGATCACTCTATTCATTACAAATCAAACATCCTTCACCAAAATGAATTTAGATTACCACTCCCACATCCAATCGAAACAGAAGAAAGAGGGAACAAAAGAAGAAAGAGAAGAGCCAAAAAAGACCTGCCATAAGAAGAAAGAGAAGAGCCAAAAAAGGCCTGCCATAAGAAGAATATGAAAGGGAAACAAATTCACACCTGTAGCAGAGTCTTCACGAACGGATTGAACCTGAACCTCCCGCGTAATATCCTGAGTAGCTTCGGCAGCTCGCGTTTGCACCCTTCCCAGATCCGGAGGCCTTTTCCGCGCCTTCGGCGCCATCATGTGTTCCTCTGTCGAAATGTTCCTCTGTTCGAAAACCTATTTCATTTTGTAGACTTTTGGCCCGTCGGTTTTCAACAGTTTCAAAAAAAAACTTAACAGACCTTAACCGTGGTCGGGACCATCCAATAAATTTTAGTGCTAATTTTGGATGTTGTTAAACATTCATTTAACTTTTAACATAACTGAAACGTATCTAAACAATGGTTAATTTAAATTTTAAGCTAATTGTTACAATTAAAATTTAACCCCTTCATTTTAAATGAAACCCTAACAAATCTAGGTGTGAACCTAAGTTAAGTTAAACTTAACTAAATTTAACCCTATGGTGTGAACCAGCCCTTAAGAGGCCACATGAATACAATTTGATTATATAATGTTCATTTTAATGAAGAACACATTATTTGCTTAACATTTATGGACAAAGAAAGTCGTGCTTGAAGTGTTGATCTTCATCATTATGTCTTGTTTTGTTTTGTTTCTAAAAGGACCATGGAGTTAATCAGCTAAGATGATGCAAAGCTGGAGCATTTCTAGGTTATTTTGGAGATGCCGTATTCTTGGGACTATGCCTAGATTAATCCAGCTTAAATTCTTTCAAGTCCTGCTTTTAGAATGATCATGGAAGAGCCAGCCTTCGGATATTTTTTTTCTTCTATTATAATGACAGAACATAAATGTTTCCAGAATTAACAAAATTGTTTTCCTCATACAGTTGAAGAATTGAAACTCATCCTACAATTGCAAGTACAGTTGCAAGTTTGGCATTTTCAGAAATAAGTGGATAAAGGGGCCAGATGGGTACTGCAGTGTAAGAGATTCAGAAATAACCAACTTGTTTTCGTCATACAAAATTGTGTCCCTTATACAGCTTAAGAATTGAAACATATTCTACAATTGCAAGTTTCGCATTTCTATTTCTAGTGGAAGTACATTACACATTTAAGATTCCTATTTGTGTATCTTTATCGGTCTTTATTGTATCCTTGTTTGATGGCCATCAGATATACTAGATTCTTAGAATCTTCCACATCGAAGGCCATAGAAAAAACTCTAGCACGAATCAATCTTCAATCAATCTTCGACATTGAAGGCCATAGAAAAAAACTCTAGCACGAACCAGTGGTGCAAAATATATCATCTATTTAATTTAAATCATGCTATTCTTCATCTGTCCAGTTTTCCAACACACTTCGACTAGAATCATACACTAAACACTTCCACAACCTAAGCTCACAGGGCCCACGACGACTGATGGCCGGCATCGTCGGGCACACATTTCTAGTATATATTATTACAACCACAAACTGAACACACTAATGGTTGTACTATTTCAAAAGGAAAAAAATATAAGTTGCCTGGCTATGGCGTCCACTAAGGTGGCTCAACAAGAGTCTGAATAACGATGCAGATCTGAATAAGGGCGTAGCTACCAGTAGGTGTAATAAAGATTGCTCTTTAAGATAAGGACAAAACATGCACCTTTATAAAAGAAAGATTAGTTTTTAGAATATCTGCCCTACCCTGGCGTAGTTCTCCAGCCCAATCTGAATATGAGAATCCAACCAAATTGAAATGTTTTAAATCTGAAATTCATTCATACTCTGTATAATGGTCACCAATCCCCTTCATGTATCTCATAATGTGCTTCACAACTATTCAATATTGTTGCGCAGGGTTTTCCATAAATTGACTTGTATCTATTAACATGGTGTGCCCCAACAGGCACTGCCCTACCACGAGTGTGCAGAAGATGGAGTGCCTATCCCGGGATCACTAACTGCGGGTAGTGTGCTCTGATCTGTTCGAACTTGCCTTGCCCATCGCCAAGTCTCAATTCGGAGGTGGTGCCCTTCCGTTCGGATGGAGGCGATCAACCTACGCTTTTTCATGGAGAGGGCATGAGAAGGTACTGCTGGGGCCCCCTCTTAAGCGTGGGATTCACTTGTTCTTTATAATGCCCCAGCTTGACTTGTGCCAGGGCCTCGACGTCCCAGAGTTTGCCAAGGAAGCAGGCGTCCAGGTAGGCCTTTAGCTCGTCGTGGTCTTTCTTCATGCGGACTTGTACGCACCTGTGTGTCTGGACCTGCCATTGGAACAACCACTGCGCCTGCTTGTCTTTCCAGCAGGCTTTGAGGCATTGTGGGCCCATTGCGACCGCCAAGGCTGCTCTTGGTAGTCGGTCTTCATCCATTCGAGCTACTTTTTGAAAATACAGCAGGTGGCGACACATGGCTGCTCTCTGGAGGGGGAGGAAACCTGTTATGATACGCCACCGTTTGCTTTACCTCGAGGACGCGCGCTAAAAAGGCTTTCTGCACTCGTTCGACGTCTCCCCAGATGGCGGCGGAAATGACCGGGCCCCAAACTTCCACTCCACACAGAAGAACCGGCTCTACCAGAGCCCTGAAGAGGCACGACTGGTGCTCCCAAGCGTAAAGCTCAATTTGGTAACTGCTAATCTGCATGGCATGCAAGGCCTTCCAGCCGACTGCTACCCGCAGTCGGATGCAGCTATCCCAGTGCATGGTGGTGGAGAACTCTATGCCCAAATACTTATAGGTGGGAGCGACCTCTACTGATTCCCCCTGTTATGTGAAAGAGGGCGTCCGCGGGTGCCGAGACGACGAGCGCGAGGTTAACTCACATGCCGATGTGCTGGCAGAAAGTGGCTAGTGCATCCAGGTGACGTTGCATGTCCTCCGCAGTGTGCGCTAAGAGGTCAACGTCGTCGGCTGCCTGATAACATGGTGCACCAGTGGGGTGCCTCCTCCCGCATAATGCGTCATCCATGGCTCCAACTGGTCGATGTAGAGGCCGAACAATGTTGGCGAGAGGGCACATCCTTGGCGTACTCCGATACTGCTTTGCACCGACTGTCCTGTGGGTGTCAGGCGTCCGGAGCACGTCTCGTACAGCCTGTAGATCACATTCTGCAAGTCTAGTGGCGTGCCGAGCCCTTGCAGCCTGGTCCACAGCTTGTCGCGAGGGACCGTGTCAAAGGCCTTCGCGTAGTCAACAAAGCAGCAGTAGAGGTCTTGGCGGCGGTTTGCTGTCTTCAATGATGGCTCGCAGTGCGAACAAATGATCAATGGTGGAATGCCCAGGCCGAAAGCCTGCCTGAATGAGAGCTCGAACACCTGAGGCCTTTCACCCAGGTTACAGAGGAAAGAATGGAATTTGGTTGTTCAAACTACTACTTCTTAGAGTTATATTTTGTTTAGACTCAAAACGACGTAGAGACCAACTTATAACGACGTAGATGGGAGTTTCACATGAATTTTCAAAAACACAGTGCCCCATTGCTTTTCCTTTCTTTTCTTCTTCTTCTTTTTTTTTTTTTTTGTGCAGCCGGAAAAACAGGAGCCATGAAATTTCAGCTTCAAATGATCGATTCTTACGATTGTCAATCGCTTGTCGATATGCAGCTATCTCCCCTGCCCCTGCTAAGTGGCATTGCCAGCGACATCGTGCCAGAAAATTGTCGAAAAGCAAAAAAAAATGAGGGCACCCCTATTTTTTTGTAAGGAAATTTTAACGTCCTGCAAATTTCGCGCTAGAAAATTCTGCCACGAGATTTTCAGGCTGTTGAAATTACCTCTTCCAAAATTCAGCCCACGTGAGACTGGGTCTGGCGGCGTGGGTAATCTTGACTGCTTCCACCTATTGCACCGCCCAAAAGGTAATTCCAGCTATTATTTGGCCACTATTATATTAAGTGACCGATTTCATGTGAATACGACTGAAAAACAGCCGATAATCTCCCATGTGAATCTACCATTAGTTTGTATGGTTGGCAACAACTACCAACATGATTAGCGTTGCCAACATGATTAGCTTGACAATTGCCACATGTTTAGCTTCGCTTAGCTTAGCTTAGCTTATATGTCTATGTGTTTTGTTCCCTCCTCTGGAGACATTGAGAACTAGGAAGAGAGCTCTAGATCCTTTAGAAAGATATCAATTAATACTAGAGTGAAGGGTTCTTCTGAAAGTCCATTTATAGTATTGAAAGCCCATTTATAGTAACCCACTCCATCCTTCCATGCTTTTAACAATGACAAGTCTAAGGTCCCATAGGCCGTAATGGGCATGCTGCTCCTCTTGTACAGGTCTCACAGACTAATTGGCCTCCGTGGACGATAAAAATGATATCTTATCTTATCTTTCATGATTGATGTAACTATAGAGACTTTCTATGGAGCTTTTGTCATGTTTGTATGTGTATCCATTGCCCTTGATCAAGCTAAGCATGTCTATCTAAAAAAAAAAAATGGAGCTGGCGCACTGTGGGTTGCCCGCACTCCAAATCCATCTGGCCCCCAAGCCTAAAAGCCCACCATGCCTAAAAGCCCATCATCGGACCACCAAGGGTTTGCCTTTAGGGCAACCAAAAAACTAGAAATAACTTAAAAGGCTCTTAGGGATTTTAGCGTGTATAAATGGTGCACTAGACAAGGTTGACGCACTCCATCTTCTAGCTCATATGGAGCTGCTTAATAGATTATCATGCCATCTACAAATTTCCAATTGTATGGTGAAGCTATAGTTTATGGACTTGGGCCCTCGTTGCTTCCTACAACAACAAAGCCACATGCTTCCTTGCCTACAGACAAAGAAAACTTGTGTACCACCCGTTGCAGGATGTTCTTCCCATGCTATAGATTTTTGCAGTATTGAATTGGCAATCTATCAGCAGTATTGTACATGTACCTTACCTTATGGAGGTAACCAGGAAGAAAGGAACGTCTTACGAAATGAGGAGCCAATTGCCACAACGAAGAACACTGCAACATCATTTCAAGGTAAACCAATTGAACCAGCAAACAAAATTAAAACTGCTGCAACAAGAATACCTGGAATTCCTGGAACAATGAAATCTGGCCGCTTAAGCACATCCAATAGAGTTGCATTTCTGTTTACTCTTACCCAGGAAGGCTTGTTCCCTGCAATTGCTGAAAGGACCTTTTAAGATAATGAAAGTTGATGCATCATTTTCGTCAACAAACATGTTTTTGCATCCATAGCTCTATCACATACACAAACACCAAGTGATTAAATAAGACAAAATCATGCCCAGCACAAACAGCCAAATGGAAAGAATACGACCAAATGTCCGCACTCACAAGTTCCCAATTCCATTCTTCGTGAAGATATAAATGTAAATTCTAAATATTCAGCATTTGCAGCAAATGAAAGAAACATGCCCATGTGCAAATGCTCAATTCACCACAATAATAAAAAGTTCCAAAATCCTATTGTGCTCTGCCAAGCCAAAATTCATCCAGGCTCCTAACATAATTCACCATATACTCCAGAAAATATATTTACACGTACCATCAGCAAGCTTAGCATCTTCAAACTCATCAACATCTCCCAAGAAGAACTTGACTACATCATTCCCTTCAAATGGCCGCACGCTATTTGCCTGTTAATAAGAATTGCTGTGAAAATCATCCTGAATGACACATAGTGTTGCTTCGCATGTCTTCAATCTACCTGATAGTAAAGTTCCACATTTCTGGATGTATATTGATGCTTTTCATCCCATGGCAGTGGTGGTGCATCCTCTGCATAAATGTTTCCTTGTCAAGGTGGTATGCAGAATAGATTATAGATGTTTATGGTAATAAACATGAGGCTGAGGCAAATAAGCTCAACAGTATTGAGATTATTATGTAATTAATAAGGATATCATATCAAGATGACTTTCAAAAGTGTGATATTCACAAAAGTCTTCAATAAAATCACTTGTCATAACCTCGCCATAAAGGAGAAGTACTGGCCAATGAATTGTGTTGTCAGAATCCAGCCACGCCTTACGGCCACCACTTTTTTCCTTGTATATATAAGGACCCAGTCTCACATTGCGTTTAGCAAGTGCAGATGATAAAGCCTAGCAGATAATAAACAAATCCATGAAAATCAGTGGAAAAACAATATTAGCATAAACCCATATAGCTCATTAATGCTTATTATGCTGATCTTTATACTCCTATTACCAAGCAACAAATACATGAACTGGTCCACCTCTTTTCCATTGAAGAAGAACGGACTATGAAAGATGGTGCAAAATACCATCAATTGCAGCTTATTTAATAATGTTCCCTCGTTGATTAGAACTGTTGATATCCATTCCCTACTGACATTTGAATGAAGCAGGCAACCTTATAGCCAGTAAGCCATCTTAATTTGGTCCTATAATTCAAGAGATCTAACTTTTCACCATCCACTTGAAATTCTGGCTCTTTCTTTTTGGTAATGCCATTCTCAACATTTAACTTGCAGTGACTGTTAAAAGAAGATTAGACAAAATTCACATCTTTAGTTGTTGTTCAGCATCAAGTATAAGGATCTTTACCTCAGCTTTATAATGTGCTTGCATAATCTGCGCCTGCTGAAGTTTGAGATCCAAAGATCTTTTGTTCACCTGTTCCTTTAACGCCCTTAGCTCCTCGTTTGAGGCATCCCTTGCTACACCATCATTGCAAAATTGAGCTGCCTCCAAAAGCAAATCCAATGCAATAGCCGCTTTTGCTGCTCGAAAATATGCCTGAAGTTACAAAGCAACTCTATGATGCATTATGAACGTGCGCTAGTTACAACATTTTGCTTTATATATTGAGAATCTTAGAAAACAACCTTTAAATTGCCTGCATTGAGTTTTATAGCTTCCTTGGCATCTGAAAGGGCATGCCTGTAATTTCCCAAAAGTAAATGCACTTGTGATCTGTTGGAATAATATATTGAGTTGTCACCAACAGAGCCAGTTTTCTGATTTATTGCTCGTGTGTAACAGTCAAGTGCATCTACATAGTACTTCCTTCCTTTCTTCACAAATTCATTTCCCTGCTCCTGCAAAGCCGATGACATAAACTGATATGCATTGGTCGATTTGAACTTTCGTAAAACTAAAACCCGTTATACATTTGGGAACATAACATCACTGTTAACAGAACATCATTCTTAAATATAGATACCTCCATACAAGACATTGAATGCCATAACATTAAGGAAGATTTTTAAAACACCAACCTTAAGTTCGTTAGCTGCAGACTCGCGAAGGGCTTCTATTGCCAAAAGATCAGCTTGTTCTTGCTCTGTCAGGGGCTCCGCATCCTTGGACATCCATAGTGCCATCAGCTCCCTTTAATTCCCCCCGTTTTTACTGAATTCTTGTCCTGGGGAAAATACGTTTGTCCATATTCAGGCCTTGGCTCAAAATAAATGTTTTTAAGTTATCGAGGTCTATGTGAATACCTAGCCACGGGGTTTGGCATATCCCTGGTATATTCCATGATACATGATATTGTATCCGATTTGAGTGAATCCTTGTCAAATTTGGGACTGGATTTGTATGATCTTCCATGCGCCCGCCCAATTTGATCCCCAAGGGGAGGTTGAGTATATGTGATAGGGGGACCCTGGGAGCAAATTTGGCACCCGCCCAATTTGACCCCCCAAGGTGCTTGAGACCATGTCATGGGGCGGGTGCCCAATTTGACTCACCTTATTACATGCATGTTTACTGGGCCACTTGCTTGGAAGTAAATTGGGCGGGTTCCTAGTTTGCCTCCCCCACCCCCCCTCTCCACAGTGTTATCAGCCTTTATGAATGAATTCTCCACTACGGGGAAGTTGGGCGGATAGCCCATTTGAACCCGATTTGAGTTGGGGAAGTTGTGATGCGCATGTTGTGGCTTCTGAGACATCACTGTAATCGTGCTTACAGGGGACCAAATTGGGCACCTGCACAATTTGAGCTCCTTCTAGAATGCATGTTTTGGATTCTTGTTATTTATCCTTTGCTCACTCTTACCTCCAGATCTGACTCAATTACTTGTGCAAGAAGTGTATATAATCAAGAATGGCTGGCAGGTGGCATAGGATTCATGGGAGACATGATGCAATGCCATTTCAAAGACATCCATGTGGCAGTTGTGAGTGTAGGTGTTGAAGAGGTCATTAAGGGGCATCCCTGCGAGAAGAGCATCCCCGGCGCTGTCCAACAAGAGCATCCCCGTCGGCTTACTGTGGCCTGAGAGATCCTCACTAAAGCCACTCCCTCGAACATTCATGCTGCAACTAGACAACTCTTTTTGGGCAAAACAATTACATGTATGTATTCTCATATCTGTCATACCTAGTATATCCTAGTTTATTCAAAGAGATTGAGTTAGATTTCATGATGTTGAGGCAACAACTTCAAACCCCAACAAAGGCGGGTAGAAGATAGTAGCGGTGCAACATACCATTATGCGGGTATACTTTAATTCATACCATGTGTGACGAGTTCCTAGGATTAAAGACCCTTCAAAAAAGCCTTCCTGACTATTTCATTATATATGATGGACTACTATATCTCATTATATACGGACTAGTATAATAACATAGCCATATGTAGCAGGAGGCACATACCGCTACTGCACTTGCGACAGGACGACACTTTCATCGAGTTTGGCCCTATCTATTTTCAGGATGCTGGCGGACGTGTGGTAAGACCTTCATAAATGAATGGCTCATATGACGTGCCATATCTTATATATCTTCATGAAACATGTTTCTTACGTGATTGTTTGAGTTGTAGATGAAAAATGGTTCATGGAAGAATACATCCTAATGGTGATGAAAGGTTGGCCGGATGATGTGAGCGAAGAAGCCCTACCAGGTTAGGATATACTATTGAAGAACTCCATTATTGGTTGAGCATGCCCGGACGATATCTTATGCCTACTTGAGTAGGGTAGCTGATCCTCAAATGAACGAGAAGAAGGAGAATTTGGAGGCCATTTCACTTTTGGTGGGAGCCAATCCATGCAAGGAACCAACTATATCCTTTTAGTTATGTTTCGTTGGAAGAAGAGATGGAGGCCAACAACTGGTACTGACTGTGTTTGAGATGAAGACTGGTACCTAACACTGTCACACTCAAGATTTCATGTGCTTGTTGTTATTGCATATGCAGGGCTCGTGGGGATGTCAGTTAGTGTTTGGAAACTGTCATTGAAGCAAGGTTACCAAGAAAAGTCCACAAATCCAGGTTTTGTCCAAAAATAATGAAATTGTGCTTTTGATAGCGCATAATTCAACCTTTCAAGTTGTCTGTCTGTATAAGGAAATAGGAATGCAGACAATTAAGTAAACAAGCCAACTTCGATATGGATGGTGACAAGGTCAATTAAACCTGACCAACATCGAACTTCCTGTCAGGCCAATGTACCATATAGATTTATTTATTACAACTGGAGGTGGCTGTTGACGTGCATCAATAAATCCAGATATAAACATGTCTGTGGTAGACACATTTGATGATGATTGCATTTGAGCAATAATCTAACCAAGCTTCTTCTGGTTTATTTGTAAGAAAAGAGTCTTTGCATTTTTAAACCTGTCACAGATATATATTAGTACTTAACCGTGTCATGGATACATCATACCATTACCTTCCTTACATATGGTCTGTGGTAACCCAGCTTTGTGGGTCCCGTTTTGAGCTTATTCTCATTTATTGCGGTAAAATTTATAACTTCTCCATTGAAAGAATTAGCAATGCTGCTTTCATGTTTTGGACACTACTTTGATCAAGAAGTAATCTCACCAAGCTTCTTCTGGCTTATTTGTAAAAAAAGAGTCTCTGCATTTTTTAAACATGTCATAAGATGAATATTAGTAATTAAACCATGTCATGCATGAATCACACCATTACCTTCCTTAATTATGGTCTGTGATAACCTAGCCTTGTGGGTGTCGTTTTGACTGTATCTTGATACTCTGTTTATTCTCACTTACTTCGACAAAATTAGCTTCTCTATTGGAAGAATTAGCAATGTTGCTTTTCAAGTTTTGGACACTACTTTCATCAAGAATTGTGGCTTTGGAATTTGACACATGATTTAATCCATACTTACATAATTTGCCTTGTAAACATTATTCGCTTTTTCAATTAGAGAGTATGGAATCCCTTCTTTCAATGCAACCTCAAAAGCTAGACTTTCGCTACAAGCTCCATCTACAAGTTTTCAAGTAGGCTGAACTTTTCCGTTTGCATCTTCTATGGCCATTGCTTTTAAAACCACAAGGATAGCTCCAACAATTGATGTACCCTTTTGCACTTCTGTGCCCATGCATAGCTCATCCACCAACAATAGGCAGTTTTTTGTAGTCTCCTACGGAATAGTGCATAACTCTGCCATGCCAGTCTGCAAATATGCTCACAAATTTTGAAATACTTAAAGTACAAAAAAATGTTGGATTTGTTAAACAGTAACAATGCATCTCAATAAAGCAGGTGTCAGGGTGAAATTTTTATACTCCGAAAATAAGATAGAAGTTAAGTAGGTAACTTCTAAACTATATGAGAATCAAACAGTTGGAGGATGTTTGAGATGAGACCAAGAAAACAGTAAACAGGAAAAAACAAGAGTTATCATTGTCAAAACATAAAGTCCGACAGTATAGCAGGGGGTACTCATACATGCCATCGAGCTTGTACTGCAATTTTTAGGTTGAGAAGATCGTTATCTTGTTCCTTTCTCGATTATTGATGGTATTGTGGATCAAACCGCAATGAACGAGGTGTAGGAAGTTCATCAAAACCACTTAATTCATGCAGCTTATCCATGTAAGCAACTTTTGCACATAAACATTGCACATATTATAAAGCTGATTAGTGCTCGGAAAATTAAGAAAAAGTGCTTTGCATATAGAAGTAGCTATCTTCAAGTCTGTTCTGTCAAATCACATCCATAAACAATGGCGTTTTGGGCTGCTCTGCAATGGATCAAGCACTACAAAGATAATACCACAATGTATTTTCAGCAACAAATTTGAAATCTAACAATTCTATCGTCTAACATGTTACTTGTTCTTTCATTGCCGTCATGCAGCAAGGATTCAATTAATTTATCATGCTACTTTTAATTGCCAGGGAATGCTTATTTCATGTCAATTATAACAAATTACATGCTAAGCAATCTTCAAATATTCTTCATATCCTTGTTAATAAATGTTGCATGGATTGAAACTTCTTGCGTGGATACCCAAGTCTGATCTATATTTATGCTCAAAAGCATTGGAGTAAACCGCTTCTTCTCAATAATATAATTATTGTCCTCTGATGTTAGAAAGGATAAGACACAAATTTATCCCAAGCTAAGACAACTGACCCTGGTAGAGGAAGAACTGGACTGCACATGCCACATCTAACATCCAGACAATGAAAGGCATCTCCCCTGGAAACTCCTTAACTAAAAGCTCCAGTTCCAAAATCCAGAAACCCCAGATTCTACAGCACATAGGCCCCAAAATGTGCAACAGATGCATGCAAATTCAGATAAGCAAATGTGAAAGGGCTCCATAAATGTGAAAGAGCTCCATAGAATGGGTTCGGCTCTCTCCAAGTATTTGCAAAAGCAGTCGTTGTCCAAAACCCATCCACTGCACCCAAAACAGTCGATTGTCTATGCTTCGGCCTTTATCTCCTTATCTTTACTCATAAATTCTGAATGTATCATCTTAAGTTGAGTCAATGCACGGATGGAAGAAGGGCCATAGCCAGGGCCATCATCTAAGGAATAGCATCCATCTCATGCCATCGTCAGAGAAGAGGAACAAAACCCCCGACAGATAAAGGAGGGAAGTGCGGAGAGAATTTTGCAAGGAATTTTTAATTTCTCTGGCCGTCGGATTCGAAAATAAAGGATCTGACGGCCGGAATTGAAACTAACTGACGTGGTTGAACAAGTGGGCAGGCTAGAATTGCGGGATTTGGGTCACCTCGTGTTAGGCAACCCTGTTAAAAGAAAAACCCGGACATCTGCGTACAAATAATATGAATATATACTATTGCTAGACCCCACCAAAAATGAACCCTCCAGCATTCATCTTTTACTTTTCTACTCTCTCCCAAAACTGCAGGGAAGTGGTTCAGATGTATTGTCTGTTTGAATTCATTTTTTCTCTACCATTTTTCCATGATAGAAAGGCAGCTGAGCAGATATAGGGAAAAATATTATTCTCACAACTTGGCAGACTTGTATGGGTCCCTTATCCTCCTGATTGTCCAATCTTCTCATACAAAATGGTACAAAAAATAACAGTTACCAATTCGGGTCAGAGGACGATTTTTTCAAAGTCTATAATTCCATCTTTGACTCCATCACTCAAGAATAGCTGCAATCCCTGCCTTCCTATGTTTATTTCCAGTTAACCACTCTTCTTTTCTATCCATACATCTTTTGCTCAAATCCAAATCTCTAACTTGTCCAGACATTTTTCAAGATTCATGTTTCTACAGGTCACAGAGGCAGTTCCAAATTCAGCAACTATGAGACTTTTCAAACAGATTTTTCATGCTGATATTTTCATGATTGCTGTTGATACAACTTCTACTTTGAGCAGCTTTTTTCAGCCTCTCATTTTCATGTTTGAAAATTTCAAGATGCCTTCAATAACTTTTGAAGGCGTAAGTTGCTGCTCTTCATCGATAAAAAAATTTCCATCTGATACATTCTCGACTTCTTTCCTTACTCAAACTTAGAATTATAATTACTCTATTTCCTATTCTGTCAAGTTTAACTATTTTTAGTTTCATGAACTTTTGTTTCTGTTGTTCTAGCAGAAGTTGTATGATATTCTCTGGTTAATGGAAAAATCTATTCTTACCTTTAAAAAAAAAAAGGAACGCCGGGTGGGGGGGAGGGGGGGGAGGGGGGGT
>JAANSK020252886.1:0-13076 GCA_011763485.2 Isoetes engelmannii
TCTTAATGAGCAAGATTTGACCTTGCTAGCTAGCTTGAAGATAAGCAAAATTGGGACATCCATGCTAGCTTAAGGTTTCTCAAATTAATGAATTCGTGCATCATTATTCAAAACAAGGTTATTATCCATATAATTTTTAAAATATTCTCCTCTTATAGGACGTTCAATGTAATAATTGTCATAATCTTTGGAATATTTGTCCGAATATGTTTTTTTTTTCTGTCGCACTGACTTTGTTCCAAATCTGCTCAACATTTCTGTACTTACATCCATTAAAATAACAAAGAATAATCGGATGATCTTCTTCCTTTATTGATGCAGCCATGGTAGAGCCGCTATAGCTGCATCCGAGGAAGATTCAATAGCATCTAAGCTTCAGATATTTTTGCATGTACAACCGGGAAGGGAACAAAATTATTAGCATTTCTCATTTCGACTTCACCATCGGCATTTAAGCCATATCCCATTCTTCTAAACAGAGGGACGACACTCGATACTTCATCCATAGATTCTTTGAGGTCAGGACATGGAATCATACAATCTGGCAAGCGGTTCAACGGCTGCACATAATTCTGTGTGAGCAAAAACAATTCTTTTGACCGACTCTGCTCCTCAAATCCTGTCTTGCTGATTTTGTTTTTATTCCGAAGGATACTTTTGGGGATGGGCGCTCATAACTATAGCGCTTAGGGTTGCCAGCGCTTTTTCCTGTTGCTTGTGTATCTGGGCTGTATTTTAGATGATCTTTAGCTCGTTAGCTTGTTTTGAGATCTCTCCGATAGTATTAGGATTACTTTTAGGTTAGGGGCCGGATTATGCATGTTTGATTTTGGCCGTTTTTGGTAGAGATGGGAAAGACAAATACTCAAAACAACGTGGGTCTACTGCCAGTTTAATGATACATGACCTCCCAGGTGTTGTGCAAAAAGAGGTGTCTATGGGGATTGATCCAGTTGGTGGGGAATATATATAATGTATCAGTATTATACTCCTGATCTTACACCAGATATGGTTTGTGTAGTAGGGGTAATAAGATGCCATGGGGTTTATATCTCACACTCCATCATGAATACATCTGGACTTGCTTCCCTACCTGCTGAAGCAATTTGAGGCAAAAGCCCCATCTTTTCTTTTCTTTTTTATAACTTACAAATCTTATTAAACAAGTAATTACGTGAAAACTATTTTAATCAAAGTGGAGCTTTGTTCAAAGACATCTTGCTTGTTATGGGAGAAATTTATGGCATGAATCAGGTATCGTTGCATGAGCTCTGCTTCTACCATTTTTTCTAGTTTCTGCAATAACATGTTTCTTTACTGTTAAGAAAACTTGCTTGAGCCCGTGATCAAAGGAGGTCAACCTCATCCTCTTGAGGTTCATGCAAAATAAACCTCTTGGCCTTCCGGCCTCGAGAGTGATTTTGTATAACCCCCTCAAGGAGGAGGTTCACCTCCTCTTAAATCACAGGTCTTCTTGAAATTTATTAAGGCACACAGCATTGTGAGGTATTAAAATAGAGGACATATCGCACTAGGAGATTAGGAGATTATTGCAATAACCTACTAGGAGATTATCTTGCTGAAACAAATCTGCTTGTTGATGATCGTGTTTGTTTTTTATCATTAAAGCTAACCAGGGATAGGTTCAGTACTTCTGGCGTTTTATACTCCAAAGGTATAAAACGTATGATATGGCACTAATTTGAAGTATAATACGTCAAAAATATGCCAAAAAAATTTTCGGCGTCGGAATTTTTTCGAGCACCCGAAATACCCAGTTTCGGGTGCGCGAAATTTTTTTCGGGTGCCCAAAACAGTGTATTTGGGTGCGCGAAAATTCAAAAATTTCGAGCGCCCGAAACCCAAAGTTCTCGCACCCGAAAAACTTTTCGCGCACCCGAAACAGTTATTTCGGGCACCCGAAGGACAATTCTGACTTTTTCTGACTTTCGGGCACCCGAAACCCAAAATTCGGGCACCCGAAAAAGTTTGTGCACGCGAACTTTGGTTTTTGGGTACGCGAAAACTTTTTTGGGTGTGCGAACTTTGGGTTTTGGGTGCCCGAAAGTAAGAAAAAGTCAGAATTGTCTTTCGCGTGCCCGAAACTTAGGTTTCGGGTGCGCGAAAAAAGTTTCACGTACCCGGTTTAGAAGGTTTCGGGTGCCCGAATTTTTTTTCTTCTGGTCGGCAGAGTTTTATACGTCAAATACATATAAAACCTCAAAATACGTAATTTTTCAACTTTATACGTATGCCATTTTGCATTCATACGTGCAGAACCTATCCCTGAGACTAACCTGGAGCTAAGTTCGCTCAACCCGTGATTTAAGGGGATGCTTCCCCCTTGCAGTGCACAATAACCTACTAGATGTGCAGACCTACAAAAGAAAATCATTGATCTCTCCCCCCCCCCCCTTCCAATAATCAATGCGACCTAAGTTTACTTTAGATTGCAATGAAGGACTGGAATGTTGTTATATCTTTGGGTTCAGAATCATATCATTCAGTCGAATTTGTGAAGGTCAGGAAGTCTGCATTTGTTGTTTTCAGCTAGATGTTAAAAATCTGAATGATTTTGACACATTTGCAGAGCTCCGACACATTTAAATCCATTCTGAGCTCCATATTGCGTATTGTCATTCGATTCAAATTGCAGTTGGCAGAAATCCCTTTTAGATGTTTCTATCCCCATAGCTCCCACTGGCTTATTAATAACTAAATATGTTTACTAAAGTTCATGTTTTACCTTATGTACCATTCTAGTATGAACTCAGATGCTATGTTCAAATCAAATCAAATGGAATTCAATTGAGTTTTATCATCCACGAAGAGCAGATGGCCTATGGGAACCATCCTCCATGGTCAAGGGAGCACTAGCTTGTACAACCAGATGAACATATATCTCTCTTTTAACTTCCTGCCACCACTTTGCATCCATTCCTTTACCCAAGCATGCCCTACTACTAGTTCTTATTTTGTTTAAACCGGCGTGCATGCAAGGCTCGAGCGGTTATTAGGCTAATTTGAAGCGTTTTAGGAATTGAAGAAGCATGCAAAGCACAACCATTCTATTGCACTCGAATCTCATTCTTGGAACACAGTTCACTTATACTTACAGAGGCAATGTAGTATTTTCCAAAATCATTTATAGGAAGAAAGGAGGGTCCATTTCAAAAAGGATAATTGAAAGGTATCAAAGGTAGAGTTTCTACATTCAACAAGAAGACTAGGGAACTTCGACCAGTATATGGAGTTAAAGAGTGGTTCCCAAAGCTTCCTTAACCGATGCTCAGATTTATAGAGAAGGAAAGCTTGGACAATTACCATTGGACAGATGAACTGAACACCAACCAACCTGACCGAGGAGTTCAGAACCGAAGCATATATAAACATTAAGTCTCCCGCTCCTTGCGGCCATGGCGGGGATGGGGCTGCATAGCCATAGCTGGTCTGCCTATCACCATCGCCGATACTTTCATCCACCACTCCCATGATCTTTAATTCATGCTGAAAATCTGCAAGGCATTGTAATCTTCGGTAAGTTACTGCCGATGTTAAATTAACACAAAACAAACCACGTTATTTTGTTTTAGTTTGAGAAGCTGGTCTATCAGGTAACAACGGTAAGATGGTGAGATTGACGGACAAAACTCTGCCTGGTGGAGTGCTACTTTAAAATAGGCCTAGAATCGATTTCCATTATTCCATTGCTCTCGTTGCTCTCTTTACAGTATCGATTGGGCGACCAATTTATGAAGTTCAGGGAAAATGGAGCAATTTCGAAATGCTAAGATCCGTGGTAGGCACGGGATTAGATGATGAACTGTGTGACCAAGAAGAAGAAGGCCTCAATCCTAACTGCACGCTCTTACAAAAGACAGTGCATAAATGCTACACTGGACAAAGCAGGTTAGTTTCTCTTGCAGAGAGCATGTGGTTTTGTTGTATGCTTCACTCTTGGCCGTGTCGTGGTTCCTTTTTCAGAGAGAAGGTGGTTTTGTTGCATGCTTTACTCTTGCCTTTTTCTGCTCCATTTTGGTAGGGCTGCTCTCTAGATATTTACAGGTAGTTTCCTTCTCAATCAGGATAAGCCGCGTGTTAGAATCCTGCATTACCTGGCCTTAAACCCATCACTGTATTCTTCATTAGATTCACACTGGAGGCCATATAAGAAGGAGCCTACAAAGCCTACAAGTCTATTCTATTTTTTGAATCTTAGAACAGTTTCATATTGATGTTATCTTGGGCATTTTTGCCTATATTTGTAGATAAGTAGATGAATTATAGGACATGCTTATATATAATTATGGGGATTCCATTTACATTGCCAGCTGCTCTAATACTGCACATGATAAGAATTAAAGTTTCCGTCTGCATTATTTAGAAATCCTTAAGAATTTCCTCTTGCATTACTGAAAAATTTGTAATAGTAGAAATGTGATTGCCCACAGTTTTACTCTCTGTTATTTCTTGGGCGTTTGTGAGAGCTGGTTGTCCATTGAACTCTTTTGTATGGTAGAATTTTCATGTACCCTGCTGCATCTGGCAAGTTGCAGTGTGAATCACATGTTCTATGATTGTACATCTATTCATTTCATGGCATATTGTAAATTCTTCTTAAATTGGTATTTCAGATGCATGTCTCTGTGGGAAATTTGACGAAACTGGCGCATGCAAGGCGTCTCTGACAGCTTTGTCACAAATGGCATTCGCATGCACATCATAGAGAAAGCATTAGGTATTCTCCTTTCACTGGGATTTAAAGAAGGCTGTTTTGGCATTGTTTTTTAGATGGATTTGTATTTTCCACAGGTCTTACAGTCCTGCTCTTGCAAGGATTTCCTGAATGCTGGTATACATGGGGCCATTAAATCAATGCATTGGCAGATGCTGGATACCACGTTGGTTCCGAATATGCGCAGATGTGGCAAATCTGATGCTCCAGAAGGTTGTTCAAAGTACATCTCGTTTGACATAGCTGGGGACTTGATTGGGCAGATTGATGGGTTGAAGCAGGACAATGTATATCTTTGCCATCGCTTTGTTGTAATATATTATTGTTTAGGTAGTGATATGTTATTGTTGAAAGTTCTAACCATGTTTCTGTGTCAGGTTTTTGTGGCTGCACATGACTGGGGAGCCATTATTGCATGGGATCTATGTTTGTTTCGGCCTGATAGAGTTCATGCCTTAGTAGCACTTAGCGTGCAGCATAATGTGAGAAACCCTCTTGGAAGCATGCTTTTTCGATTCGGTCGATCTTCAGGGGAGGACTTCTACATGTGTAAATCCCAGGTGCACTTAATAACCTTTTAATGCATAGCATTACAGAACTAAAGACATGATTACTTATAACAGGTTGCATCATAATGTTTAACCTGTAAATAGTTACTCATAACATCAGCACTATGTGCTTGATAAAACACAAAATACAAAAAAATAAAGGACTCTAATAAATGCATCGACCAATCTATACAAACGCAGATGCGAAGCTACAATATTCTTGTTTGATTTGAGACTGTGTCTAAGCCACTAAGTCCATGTGGTGGTAGAGAGCACATGAAAAGCTAGTGTGCAATGAACTATAGATTACTATGCCATAGTGGTGAACGTGGCAGATGGAAACATGTTATTCTGTTATCTGCTATGATTTAGTCATTGCGTAGAATATAGCAAATATCTTTCGTGGCTGGACTGCCTCAAAGATGAGCATATAAGCCATTTTCCCAGTTGGACAGAATCTTAATTCCGGTCTGGAATCAATTATCATACAATCACAGCTAAATTACACGCAATATGATATATCAGATTGGCTAGCATGAGTAGTTTGAGAAAGGACATGAAATAGTTAAAGATGGTATCTTATTGAAGAATCAAATTACACTACCAGCAGATGCCATCAGATGTGAGATTTCAAAACCCTTTGCTCTTGTTTCTGTTCTATGTTAACATTGTGATTACTATAAAAGCAGCAACGACCTGGCAGATGTATGTCAAGCCCTGCTGCTTTTAAAACTTAGATCTGCCACAACTAAGGTACACTTTTGAGGGCGAGGGGAATTTATTGGTCTTCAACCTTTGGCATTTTAGAAAGAAAGTAACTAAGGTATAATTCTTTAAAACCTTAAACGAAATAGTTATTATCCTGCCATTATTGGGTAATTAAGCATGTCTTTGAGAAGTGATTTTTTTCTACTGGGATTGGATTATGTAAATTTTCCATAGTTAAAGAGAAATTATTACCTCACTAACTTATGTACTTATGTTCCTTCTTCACATTTTTTGGCTTTTGGGCATTTTCTGCGCCTGCTGATAATTCGTAATGGATTGGATTAGGAACCAGGAAGAGCTAAAGCAAAATTTGCATCCATAGGATTTACATAGTTGTTTAAGAACATCTTCTCAACAAGTGGTCTTATTGAGGGTCAACAATCTACTCAATTTGTGCAATAGCAAGAAACTTTACATTCATGGTTGATGGAGGATGACCTGAAGGTTTATGTAGGTCAATATGAGAAGAATGGTTTTACTGGGCCATCAAACTGTTATCGAGCTAGAAACTATTGATAATTTTTTATTATATTTGGGTACATAGATTTATGTCTTTTCTTGAATATGTGCAGATCATGGGAGCTCAAGGCTCCTTGGATAGGGAAAACAGTAGATGTCCCATCAATGTTTATCATTGCAGTTCGAGATATTGCATACAAGATCGCGATATTGCATACAATTTTCCAGGCGCAAAGAAATATGTCCATAGTCGCAGCTTTTCTAAAGCTGCTACAAAACTTGAGGATGTTATAGTTAAAATGCTGGCCATTTCATGCATGAAGAAAACCCCATGTGGTCAATGATCATCGTGTCATGTTCTTTAACAAATTTCAAGACAAAATATAGTGGATTATAATCTTGCTAACCAGATAACAAAAACCCAAGTTGATCTTTTCCTTCACGTAAATGAATTTGCATCTTTAGGTCTTGAGGAGAACACAATTGCTATAGATTAGATCTAAAATCATGGTTTTTCAAATGCTTCAAAAGGTTAACATGGAAAATAGAAAACAATTTCTCAGTTAGACCTGCATCATATTTTAAGATAATCTGTTTTCATTTTTGCTCACCAGTTAGATCTTCATCATATTTTAAGGTATTCTGTTTTCATTTTCAAGGGGTAATTTTAAGGGGTTTAGTGACAAGGTTTGTAAAATGGAGTTGTTAAGTCAGTAGTTCTTCCATGTATTTACATTGTTTACACGAGAGGGAGGTAATTATGTGTCCTCTTAGAGGTTTTTCTTGCCCTCTTAGGGGTTTTTCTTGTGCTGTAAGATGCATGTGCAAGTGAGTAGTGACAAAGATGTGTAAGTTAATAAGTGATGACAAAGATATGTTGATTACTGCCTTTTTATGGCTGCACCATGTGTATTTTAAAGCTTATTTATACTTCTCTACATTTTGTTCTGCAATTTACATTGTCAAATGCACACATTATTTCCAATCTTAAATGTTATTATATGCAGCATAAAATGATAAGTAGCCTTCATGTCTACGATCAACATTTTTTTGTCCACATTAGTGATCGGAAAACTGCTGATAATTGACTTGCAACCAAATGAAGGGAATTTTCTTCCTTTCCTTACTGTCTTTTGTTGACGATCAATTTGGCATGACAATTGAGTTCTTACAATTTGGCGTGACATTGAGTTGCATGATTCAATTTCTCTATATTATTTAGGCCTCTTAATTTGTTTAGGTATATCTTGTGTAGTTTGAGGGTATGTTGAAAATCTAGCTTGAAATGCATAAAAAAAAATGCACGCATCAACGCATACACCTCGACATCAACTACATAAATACAATCAATATTTAGAAAAATATTGAAAGGCCAATTGATTGACTTACTACCTCCTCAAACTAACTATTAAGATTGTAGGCTTTATGCAGCATGTGGAATCAAACATAATGATTATTCTCCACACGATGAAGCTGCGAACTCAATACTTTTTATTCCAATCCTTTGAATTTCATCCTTCAATTATTAGTGAGTCGTGTGACATGCGACTATCCTCCATGATCAAGGGAGCACTAGCTTGTACAACCCGATGAACATTTATCTCTCTTTTAACTTCCTGCCACCACTTTGCATCCATTCCTTTACCCAAGCATGCCCTACTACTAGTTCTTATTTTGTTTAAGCAGGCGTGGATGCAAGGCTCGAGCGCTTTTACTTTATGATTAGGCTAATCTGAAGCGTTTTAAGAATTGCAAAAGCATGCAAAGCACAACCATTTTATTGCACTCGAATCTCATTCTTGGAACACAAAGTTCATTCATACTTATAGAGGCAATGTAGTATTTTCCAAAATCATTTATGGGAAAAAGGGGGGTCCATTTCAAAAAGGATAATTGAAAGGTATCAAAGGTAAATCTGTCAATCTTGAACATGAAACTGGCAATCATAGAGTTTCTACATTCAACAAGGAGATGAGGGAACTTTTACCAGTATATAGAGTTAAGAGTGGTTCCCAAAGCTTCCTGAACCAATACTCTGATTTACAGAGAAGGAAAGCTTGGACATTTACCACTGGACTGATGAACTGACCACCAATCTGACCGAGGAGGACGTGGAGAAGGAATTGGAGTATAAACAGGTTGGCATGAGGGGGATGCAGTGAACAAGTACAGACTGAGCTCAAATTTGGCCTTCTACCTCGTGGATACTTTGTACCTAAGGGAGGCTTAGTCTGTGACTAGTGTGTCAATGGGAGGATGAAGCGTGAAGCTCTAGCCAAGGACCGAAAAATTCAAAGCTGGGTGGCCACTGAGGAGCAGAGAGAGTTCTTGGAGCTGTACTATCCTCACTTCCTTTATGTCTATATTTTCCACAACGCACGGGGCCCCAAATCGACGGAGGGCCACTATGTTGCCTCACGTCTCTCAACGCGGAATGACAAAAAAGATAAACCATCCGATTCACAATCGGACGGATGAAAACAAAACAAAAATCATGAGCACTTTAAATTCTTTATCTGAAAACAATGGTTTAGACATGTCTTTACTACAAGAAAAGCATTAAAACCTTTTTAGCTTACATGCGTCGTCCCTTATAGTCATTGAGCCCTCCTGGCCTATCCAAGTTCCCTTTCTTAGAGTACATGCAATTTTTGAAAGCATGTTAGAGTGTAGCATCTAAAGTACTTTTTAGGGGACATGATCTTGATGCCAAAAGACGGATCCTTGAGAGCATCTCGGAGGCAGTTTTCCCCAAAACTCTTCTCGGAAGGCTCTGATGATGAACAAGTGGCTTCCCCAAACCAGAACTGCAAATTGACTCAGCCATTGGACTCAGAACGCCAGCATTACCTTATGGACCAAGTCTCGTGGGCAGAAGACGGCCGCTTGGCCATGTATCGTCAAAGGAGCTGAAGTCTAACACACTTGTAGTCAATTGGCCTAGGCGGTACCTGGGAATACTGTCTTGTGAGGCTTTGTGTTCCTTTTGTTTGAGAATATGGCCGTGTGCTTGGCCCCTAAGGTAATTTCGTCCGGACTACATGGCGAAGTCCAATCGCCATTCTAGAGTCTCTGTCCTGCCGAAGAACATGGCACTTGGGTTTCTACCTCGTAACCCTTGCTTGCATCAGATTCGACCAGGATTTGGTGTCATGCCATCACGTGTGGGTAGGATATCGATGCCAAAGGATAGATCCTTAAGAGCACCCCAGAAGTAGTTTTTCCCAAAACTCTTCTCGGAACGCCATGACAACGGACGAGCTCTCCAATCCGAAACTGCAAATTGACTCTGCCATTGGGCTTAGAATGCAAACATTTCCCTATGGACCAAGTCTTATGGGCAGAAGACTACCCCTTGGGCAGGTATCGTCAAAGGAGCTGGAGTCTAACACACTCATAGTCAATTGGGCTAGGTGGTACCTGGAAATACTGCTTGGTGAGCCTCTGTGTTCCTTTCCTTTGAGAATCTGGCCGTGTAGCTTGGCCCCTAAGATAAATTTGACATTTCGGACGACATGGCAGAGTCGAATCGCCATTCTGGAGTCTCCATCCTCCTCGAAGGACATGGCGCTTGGGTTTCTACCTCATAGCCCTTACTTGCACCCTTGCTTGCATAAGATTCAACCAGGATTAGTTGCCATGCCATCACTGGGCAGGATCTCAATGCCAAAAGATGGATCGTTGAGAGCACCCGGAGGCAGTTTTCCCCAAAACTCTTCTCGGAAGACCCTGACAATGGACGAGCGACTTCTTCAACCCTGAACTGCAAATTGACTCTGGATAATCCCTTTGTGAAGCCTAAGCAAATGATCTCAAAACTTTTCAACTTTGACCCCCACTTTGTCAACACAAACAATGAAGTAGAGCTAGAAAAAGCCTTAACTTTGGAACCAATGGAAGGGCAATTCAATTTAATACCTCTTTATAGTTAGATATTAGGTCGAGTCAAGTGTTGCAAACTGTTCAACTCCTCTACAAGTTCCGGATTGGATAGAATAGGATGAACATGCCTCGGATCACAATAAGGAATTAGCACTCCATTCTCATTCAAGAGAGGTAAAATGTGGTCTGGACTCGTGTCTTTTGAAAGATTATCTTAGTGTGGCCAATCAATAACTTTTGGAAGGATTAAGATGGTAAGAGCTTAACTGAGCAAGAAGATACTTCTTTGAGTCGAGGACAAAAGCATGAACATGTGAAGACGAATAAAGAGTTTGTATTTTGGGTTTTGGCAATTTTGAATTTTAGAATTTTTTGTCATTTGAAAAAAGTACGCAGGAAAAGCAACAAGAAAGGAGAATTAGAAAGATAGAACAAGATGAGGTGATTAACTAACTAGAGATCAACTTAAATAGATAGAAATATTAAAGAGTTGCCATGAATTTGCAAAATTAGGTGAAGTACCGAGCAAAATTGTGCCATATTAACTGTTGTTACCTTCAAATTCACTGAGAAGTGGGTCGTTGTAGACTATGATATAAGTTTTCTAATGTGAATTTTTACTGAAGAGTCCAAAAATACATGTGGCAGAGATATTTTTAATTTCAACAAATTCTTCCAGCCAGGCTTCAATAATTTTAGTTTTGAATTACACAAAGCGTGGTATAAAAGAGTATTCAATCGAAAAAAAAAACTTATCCAAGAAGATTTGCTTAGTGATCAATTTGTTGACAAGATCAGATGCACTTCCTTACAAAAAACCCCAAGTCAATCCGAAATCTTGCTTCACAACTGTGAAGATTTTACTAGCCATCGATAGCTAAAGATGTCAGGATTCTTCTGGATGCTAGGCCTCTACAGGAATAGCAATGGATTGCATGAATTCTCCCTCGAATCAAAGGAAATTCAATGTTCCACCCCCCAAATGTTTAAACCGAAGAAATTGTCTTTTTTCAAGGAAAATGATGTTCCTCATTTTCACACTTTTTTTCATGTTATCCCGTAGACCAACTCGACTGCAAGGGCATTAAAAAATAATTCAATTCAATTCAAATCGAGTATAATTATAAGGATAAGCTTACCGTTGGGGAGTAAATAGCCCTGTTTTTTTTTTTTTTTTTAATATAACTTTTGGTCTTTATTTCTTGATATTGAAATGGATTACTATGGGATACAAGTAGGAAAGATGCATGACTAGGGGTGGTCTTTAGAACTAAGATAGTTCATTTGATTCTTATTATAGACAATAAATGTTGAGCTTGTATAGGCCAATATAAGTCCCAGAATGATAAGACAATCAAGGGATTGACTGCGATTGATGCAAGTCTAGTATGGCGAGGTCAAGGCTATTTTTGGCAGTGTTCTCTCTCTTTTTTTTTTTGTTATATTGTTTCTTCCAGGCAATCTCTTGGAGTTTAGTTCTCATCCAATTGTATATTCCAGGTTCAATTCTTGGAGGATGCTTTGTGTATTTACCCATTGTAGAGTGCTTTTTTCTTTTTGTCCATTGTATCGCAGAATGAAAATGTACAGAGGCTTTTGGCTTGTTAATGACTTTGGTTATTTCGCTATAGTCAATGTAGCCGTTATATTATGTTTTTTTATTTTATGGAAAAACCACATGGTATTGTTTCATGCTAGTTTTCTGCCAATAGTCAATGTAGCCAATAAGTTATGTTGAAAAACCATATTCCTTTCCAATGATATTAATGTATTGGTGGTATAGATTTTTTTTGGCAATGGGATGGAAAATATTGTATTCATATTTTATTTGTACATTAATCTAGGGAGCACGATGTTGTATTTTGCTATTTGGTTTAGGGTTTGCTTGTATTTTTATACGTTTATAATATTTGGAATCTAGGTTTTCCAAGGTAGCGGCTAGGATTGTGTATTGTTAGGAATATTCTAGTTTATGTTCCCAGATAGTATGTGAATTTAGCATTCCGTTAAACAATATTTGGTTGGCCCATTATCAAGTTGCCCTCCAAGCAAGCTAAGTAGAGTTGCCATGTCTTACATTGCATTTTCTAGGACTCAAACCTGAGTAACACAATACAGTAAGAACCCAACATGAGATCAAGGATTATTCCATACCACTCTGTGTAGTCAAGAAGTCCTTTTGGGCATATACCCCTCCAGGTGGTCATGGGCAAAAAAATTAGCCTTTCACCCGTGTAAGGCATGGGTGCTTTGGATCATCTGGAAGAGTCCAAGAATGAAAGTATTCAAGAATGCAGAGTTGCAACCCGGAGCCTTGATCCCCCTCGCTGAGATATCCTATATTATAATATTATACCGTAAGTCTGTCCGTGGAAACCCTAGATTCGACGGCACAGATCTTTCAGGCCAAGATCAGACGGTTTGGGTCATTTTTAGGTTTTAGGGCATTTAAAAAAAAAGGGTCACGATGCTTTCAGAGGGATTCGTGTCTATGTAACTTCGCATGTGCTGGAACTGCTCGAAACTCAGAGTTCCAATTCAGGCTCCGCCTGAAGACACGACGATGTCCTCTGCTTGCGGCCCTGGCACTTTTATTCAGGCAAAAGGGAGCCGAAGGCACCGGTTTTTTTATGGCGTAGATGATCATGGTAGTGAGTTTTCTTATCTGCTAAATATAATAGTAG
>JAANSK020252897.1:0-13076 GCA_011763485.2 Isoetes engelmannii
GCGTCGTTAGCCGGTTGCTGCATGCATCCCTTCCAGGCGGGAATCACGTCCCACATATGCTTCCACATTACATAAATATCATAGGCTATCTTCTTTATACAAGACCAGTATATGCCGACAACGAGCAATTTGCACCCACGATTGCTTACTTTATCTCTTGACGAGGATACTCTTGACTTCTAGCTATCATTATTAGGATGCTACATTATCTTCTCGTACTTCAACTCCTAAGAAACATGAATGTGTGAACATGTACCTTTTGAATATAAGATCATGCTCAAAAGTAAGAGTTAAAATGATTTCCTCTCCTGTATGGCGTTTTCAAAGTCAAAACACTTTATCACATTATACCAATACAGTGGATGATGTGTTGCGCATGTATGTTATGATCAGTATACAAAAACATAGAATACATTTTTAAACAAGTCAAAATAACAATGTAAGATAGAGACAAAATATTCTTAAATAGATTAGTATAAGCTATCCATACGAGGAGCTGATGAGGAGGCATACAATGTTAAGTTATCCAACAATCTTATAACAAACACAATACGAGTTTGAGGCTGCTTAGAGTCGCATTAAATGTAAGGTGGTTGGTAGCAAGATATAACAAAATTTGTGTAGTGTGTGCATCATATGTCCAATCACATCTTACCAATGTAGCATGACGTAAAAATTGCTTCATCCTCCTCCTCCTAACAATGGAATTGTTCTAAAATTGCTTCCTCCTCCTCCTAACAATGGGATCTCTAAAATTTTAATGTGGGATGTGTGGGTAGTTTTGTGAGAATATCCTAAAGAATGTGTCTGTGTCTTTATAGAAACCGTTATGGTTCTGGATTCTTACAAACCCATAGATCTTCTCTCTTACAAATGCATAGGAATCTATTTTTGAAGGAACCAGTTAGGTGGTGGTGGTGGTGGTGGTGGAATAACGTCCACGGTTGTAGCTTATGAGATGCAACAATGCCTTGTCAAGGATGTCTAAAGGTAGTTGAGCACAGATGCCCAAGGGCTTCTAAACTCCTTCACGATGCCTCCAACTGATTTGCTTTCAATGTAGAGCAAACACAAACTACTTCAAATCATGTCGCCCGCATTTCATGCAAGGATAATCAGAACTAATGTCTATTTCTAGGAAAGCCCAGCGAGCTCATCAACCCTAATTTTGAAATTCATGCGTACATGCTGTTGATTTTCTCTAGCAGTGGGCATGTTTCATTGTAGGCTTCACCTCTTCATATAAAAAAATCAATCCTACCTACCCAAAACGTACGTTCTTAGGCTTAGTCCACTTGTATGTTTAGTGCTTCTATTGCTTTATCTAGATGATGCCTCCACCATCATCTCCAAACATGGTTCTTAGTAAATCTTCTTGTCTTTAGAAAGTCAAAGTTATCCACTCGAAACTAATACGTGTTTTCTTCCTCAATGATATGTTGCATTTCTTGGTTAACAATATGGAGAAACATGTTATGAGGAATAGAGATTGTATTGTCTATTTATTATAAATAATAGGTTTAATCTTGTTCACGACCAAAGGTTGCTCTTATCTAGGACCAAATACTTGGCCAACAATGTAAGTTGTAGCCACAATTAGTTGGTTTATGTCTAGCATGATCACTAACTTGATGGTATATTCACTTATGTCACTCAAAACATACGAATAGACGTGTATTTTGTCAATAAGATCATGCTCAAAAAAAGTAACAAGGGGTCTCATCCAGAACATGGAGGCAACAATTAAAAGCAATAATTTGAGAATGGCTACCGGCACTAAGAGAGTTGTGGAGGTAGAAAATAATCATGAAGCACAGAATAAGTATCTGGAAGGCTTGATCTCACGCTAAGTTGTTGCTTCTTTACTAGGAACTTCTTGGATCTACTCAGATTAAGCACATGACTATCAGCACACTTGAAGAGGTTAGCCTTGGCCCAACATCAGGCGCCGGAGGCAATGGGCAATAACTTCTTCCTTATATGCTTGATTGCGAAGCAGCTGTAAACAGATTAATTGCATGTGCAACGGATCCTTTGCAAGAGAATTTACTTTATATCAATTTTACACGTCAGATTTCACGCCTAAGAAACTCTCTGTGACCAAAATTTCGTCCATGTTTAAGATAGAGCACGTGCCATCGGACTTGTTAGTTTTGGAGTTCTTAAAGAGTATTGCAACACATGAGGCTCATACTTTGTGTTGCTATCCCCGCAAACACACAAAATTCTTAAAGGAGTAAAGAGCAGATTGTGTTGCTTTGAATTTTTACTTAAACTCTTATAAACGAATGGAAATAAGGAGAGTGTAATCAAGCCAATCACACAAATATCAAGGATCAACTTGGAACTCAATCAGTCCCCAAGGGGCAAAGATAAAGAGCATGTGATGGCTTCTGAGGGTAATACACGGAAGGAAACTAATCAAGAGACACCCGAATCTCTTCAGTTCATTATCACTCCTATATCGCTTGCTCCAAAATTAACTACTGCCGCCCCTTCAGTTGTATCAGTCATAGAAAATATGCTACAGCAGGGTAAACATTAAGGTGGTCATGCCTCTTAAATGGTAAAACCACTCTGGTTAATTTAAGCTAATCCTACTTTCTAAGGTTTGGCTAAAGTTTTAGAATTTTCAGTTTCTTGTGTTTGCTAAATGTTTCACATTTTTCTCATCATACTTTCTTTGGCTATTTCTTAGGACAGTAAAGACCTAAATATCAGCCGGCCAATTTTTTTCTTATTCTAAACGGGGTGCACCCTGAACTACCTCGGTCGTCGGATACGTCGATCCTAAGGCCCAGATCATATGTTGGGACCTCTAGGCACCTCTCGTTTCATTATGGTCAATTATGATTGGATGCGCCTATGATTTTAAAATATCAAATACGGAAAGTTTTGAAATCTAAAATACGAGGACTCGAACCTCTACCAAAATAATTCAATGTCTTAATAAGAACGCTTTGTACAAGACAAGCAGCGAGCTAATGTGATTATCTTTTCTATTTAATCGATATTTTTTTCTTATAACAACCGATTTCTTTTTTTTTTTTTTTTTTTTTTTTTTTTGAAGAACTTATTCTCAAATGTATTAACAAATCATCAAAATTACAAGTCGAGTGAGGAGGAAAGGGAACTGCCCCAAAGGGACAGAAGTACCTCAACACTCCATATCTCCAAGAAGACATATCCCGCTACAACATACAAACTATATCACAAATTATATAAACACTCACAACGATCCAAGACGTCCTGCAGAACACCACCGTCTAACGCCAAAGGATTAATTGCATTCCAGTGGCGGCTTCTCAAATGATTCCCTGATACTAATGGCTGAACGCTACAATCTTTTTCCTCCATTATAACCACTTTGCGATTTCTCCAGTATGCCCTCTGACCATACTCCTTTTTCACCCCTATACCCACTTCTCCATTCCTCCAATGCGCCCTCTGTACATCACGTTAACCTTGCCTGCTCTTTCTTACGCTTCAGATATTGCTCTCTTGGCAAATCCGCGCTTATCCAAATACTAGTCCCTTTTAATAAGGCACATTTTCTCATGACCTCCAAACGATGCGCTTTACTCTGAAACTTGACTATCACATGCCTAGGTTGTGTTGATTCCCTGCCCACACGGAATGCATCAGCAATTCCATGCGTTACAATTCCCATCCTATCTTTGACAATAGTCTGCACCTTCAGTACTATGTTTTCTTTATTCTCCTCAGGCAATCCAGACAAATGCCGATTCAAATCTCTGGTATTCCATTCATGATTATCCAGGAGTTTATCCAATTTCTACAGAAGCTCTCCAGAATCTGAAAACTTATCCAGTTTAGCTTGAGCAATGGAATATGTGTCATTCTCCATTCGCTGAAGAAATTCCTTCTTAAATTGGGCCATATCTGCCCTGATCTCACCCCTAAACTGTTCTATATCAGCCCTCACATCCTTCCTGAACTGACATAATTCCTGCAATAGACTCTTGCGCATCTCTCCAAACATAGCCTTCAACACTACTGAAACTGATTCTATCTCTGCTTTAGCAGAAATTCTAGCTAATCTAAGTGCACTGGCTACTGCTGCCATGAATCCAAAGAAGGACTAAATCGAACTTACCTCTACTCAGGAAGCTGCTCAACAGCGGCTGCAAGATGAAGGTGCGTACACTCCAACATACGTCTCCCTATTTATCACCTCCTCCACAAGAAAATTAATCTCAAATCCACACAGGACCAACCACACAGGATTTTCAATCGTGTTTGCTTCACAGGTCGAATCTGGAAACCTTGCCGTTATTCAACCTGGACTGCCCAGACCTGCGCAGATGACGATCTGCTCCTCTCTCCTATATGCCGTACTTCACACAAAGAAGGCTCTACGAAAATTGACACATCCAATTTTGGTCTCGATCTTATGACTTCTCACAACGACTTTTGCTCAGAAACAGAAAGGAGGGGGGATTCAAACAGATGCTAGCAACCCTAGCCAAATACCTTCTCCCAGAATAAACTCTAGAAGCCCAATCCGACAAACCCAACAGAGATATTGTAGCGCTTCCGCACAATCACCCTCTGGTGGTTGGAGAAGCCCTGGGCGCCATAGCCAAGGCCACCGCCATCCCCCCTCTTTTCCCGTCCTTCAACCTATTTCATTGTTTTAGGAGTATCATCTATGGTTTCGGGAATGTTCATTGATACATTCATATTCAATCCCCCTGAAACCCCCTGTTATTGTGCTATGTATTCTCTTAAATGGTAAAACTAGTTTGTCTAATCTAGGTTAACCCTAGGCCTAAAACTTGTTAAAGCTTGGCTAGTTTGCAAATTCTGGATTTTTAAACTTCTTGTGTTCGGCTAAACTGTTCACATTTGCCTCATCATAATTTTGAATGCTTGCAAAAATGGTAATGGATCTAAACCATTGAGCAAAATATTTGGCTAATTTTTCTTCTTTCAAAAACAATTCCTTCACATTACTTTAGCCAAGGTTTTTCTCTAAAAGGCTAAAATTTAGCCAATTTCCTATACTTAAACACTAAAGTTTATGATATGCCACACACCACGTCAAATTCCAAACTCAGCATGCCAAACGGGGAGGCTCAATGGCAAGTGGTGGCTCCAAAACATGGTACAAGAGCTGGAAAGATGGTTAGAAAATTTAGAGGCTCCAAATGAGTTTTGGGTGGGTGCTACTGGATCGGCTAGCCCCACCCAGTCCGACCAGATTAGTAGAAAAGTGAACCATCCTCTGAGATCGCATTGAGTTTACAGTAGAACTCTTGTGCACCTATACAGTATAGCCAGATTGGTGGAATACTATAAGGTTTCAACCAAATATACTTAATGGTGAATGGTGTTTAAGTACTGGACTACATAATCTCTTTGAACTATTCCACATAAAAGAGGTGATGTAATATCTTCAAATTAAACCACATAAGATAGCATTGTATATGATAGTGCTAATGAGATTGTAATTTCTTCTAATTGCACCACATATGAACAACGTTACAGGTGTATAGATTCAGGACACTCCACAAGATTTATCTCCTACATTCCTAAATTAAACGATTTAGAAGTCCAAGCTAGCAACTGTCTAAGGAATGAAAATAAGACTTTTTTAAAACAATATAAATAAGTACATAAATATCATAGGCTATTTTCTTTATACAAGACGAGCATATGCCAACAATGAGCGAGTTGCATCCACAATTGGTTACTTTATCACTTACTGAGGATACACTTGACTTCTAGCTATCATTATTAGGATGCTACATTCTTTTCTCCTACTTCAACGCCCAAGAAAGATGAATGTGTGAATATGCACCTTTTGAACATAAGATCATGCTCAAAAGTAACAGTTAAAATGACATTCTCTCTGCTTTCAAAGTCAAAACATTTTTCCACATTATACCAATGTGGTGGATGATGAGTTAAGATGAATGTGTGAATATGTACCTTTTGAATATAAGATCATGCTCAAAAGTAACAGTTAAAATGACTTTCTCTCTGCTTTCAAAGTCAAAACATTTCCATATTATACCAATGTGGTGGATGATGAGTTGTGCATGTATGTTAGGACCAATATATCCCTAACATATATAAAAATCTAGTCAACGAAAGTCCACGTGGACGAATGTAAATTTGTCAAAACTCCACTTGGAAATGAGCTGGACTTCTTTTTTCTTCTGGATTTCGCCTTTTTTAGCGATCTATATTCTGCAATCTGTTTTCTTTTTTCGCGATATATTTCTCTCAGGTCAATTCTGCAATCTGTTTTCTCTGATGGAGCACCGCATCAATCCAACCTTTGCCGAATTACTTCCGATCATTCAAGCATTCGGGTCTGCCTTTCGATTCTATCATTATATACGTGTTGGATGTAACGTTCCTAACCGACATGTCCTTAACCAACTGGGCAAAAACGTCTAGATGTTTATGAGTAGTCGCTTCTACCCATTTATGCTGGTGTCTCGGGAATGCCCCACAGGCACAACGCCCCACAGGCACATTCGAGGATCGAATACTCGAGCGGTCTACCATGGGCCCGTTACCTTGGAGGTATTTTTCTCTTGATCTTGCTCCTGTTTCCCAAAATGCTGCTGCTTTTATCTTCACACATTCGTTGAGCCTTGCACTATAATTCTAGCAATTAAACATATTGGGGGTATTTCTCTCTTAATCTTGCACCCAGACTTCTACTGCTCTAAGAGTATGCTTCTTTTGTTTCTTCTCAGCATACGAAATTGAGCAAACTTAGAAACAATGTCACTTGTCTTTCCTAAAGCTATTTTAATACAAAAGTTATGTGGAAAATATGCACATCAGGTCTTGAAGGATAATTGAAACTGGCGTTCTAGATTTGTGAGGCTATTTCTTTTCCATCCAATGGATGGGAATGAATATGAGGCTTCCTCTTTATCATACATCCAGTTGCCTTGCCCTTTGCAAATGTTGTGAGCTTTAGAGCTGCATTACTTAATATGTTGTGCCCTTTGCAAATGCTGTGGGGTTTGGAGCTGCATTACCTAGTGATCTTTTTTTTTTTATGTACCATTTCATTATAGACAGGGGCAGCATGTAAGTAATGCATTTAAGATCAATTGGGTCAGTATATTCAAGATCGATTGGGCAATTCCCAATTTGCTTTGCATCAGCTGATACCAAAAATTGTGCTTCCCATGGATTTCTGGCCTTGAGTGAAGTGATGTAAGCTGTGCTATAGAGCATGCCTTAAACTTGTATGTGGAGTCCAGGTAATTTAACAGGTCCATGAAGAAGGATGTGATTTGAGCAGCATGTTGTTATATAAGTACATCACAGTTTTTATATTTGTTGGTGTATTTTCTTAATGATGCTATTCTTCACATGAAGCTTGATTGTGCAAGGTCTACTACCTTGGTTTAGAGCTTTTTCATCCAATTGGGCTTCACACTTTGAAGATATTTATAAACAGGTATGCGAGTCGAGAATGAATGTGAGCGGGAAGGCAGGTGATGTCAAGATATCCAAAACCCTCTGCTTGATGATGATGTCATCTTCTAGGTGGGGTTATTCAAACATTTTTTACCCTTTCGGAGTGGAGAATTCTTTTCAAAACAATTAGAACACTGCAATGTTTATAAAGAGATTTATAGAGGTACCTGGTGGATGTGGTTGATGCAGATCCCTCGTATATATCTGGTCTTAGCACTAGAGTGGAACTCGCACCTATAGAATAGGGATTTGTGGGGCTGCAATCACAAAAATCAAAGTGGATAAGCGAGATTAAGGCAGAACTATAATAGAAACTGAAAGGGCAAACTGAAATAGAAACCGTGATAAAAAATGAAATAGAGACTGACATAAAAACTAAAACTTGATAAACCCCACAGCTCTTAAAGCTTTCTATGTTGCAAAGACTAAAGAAACTAAGTGGATAAGCGAGACTAAAGAACTGCAGTAGAAACTGCAGTGGCAACTGTAATAGGAACTAAAATGGAAACTGACGCCCTACTTAAATAAAAGCTGAAATAGAAACTAAAACTTGATAAAAGCCATGGGTCTTGGAGGTTTCTATCTCTATTTTGCCCCTTCAGGTATTTTCGGAATGGCCAATACTAAATAGACTAAAAAAAACACTCAATACCTCAACTCGCTTGCTTCTTAGCCGGGTTTTTAATCCGGAAGAGCTTTGCATGTTGTAGAAGGTGCTCATGTGCCTTGGAAGGCGTTGAGATAGTGGCGCCTCAAACTGCAAGCAGATACAATGTTGAAGGCGGTGAAGAGGATCCAGTCAAAGGCGACGAAGAGGATCCAGTCGAAGACAGAAGAAGAGTGCGAAGAGGATCCGATCGAAGGCGCGAGAGAAGATTCGGTTTTAGGAAAATAGAGAGCAAAAAAATTTGGGTGAAATCTGTCTTTTTGGGGAAGCAGTTATTATCGGGTTTAGGGACACGTCATCATTAATTGGGATTTATGATGTCTCCCAATTGTACGCCATGTCAGCAACAACATAATGAAGAAAATAATACATATAAGAATAAATAATTACAATATAGTATAATAAATATAATAATACATATTACAATCATAATAGTAAATAATAAAAAATAATAATATAGTGAATAAATATTATATAATTTTCATTAATATTGTTCATTAATATAATTTTCAGTGATATTATTAGTCATCATACTTATTATAATATTCATTGTATTGTATTGTGTATATGATGTACACTTAGTCTAGCAATATAGATTAGTCTAACACATTTTGGTTTTCTTGCTTAATAATTTTTTTTATATTTTACAGGGAACTTTCCCAGCCCAACAAGCAAGTGTGTCAGGGGCAGATGAGGCAGGGACATGTGTACTAGCAGCAAGTGAGGAAGGGCAAGTGTGCCAGGGGCAAGTGAGGCAGGGGCAAGTGTGCCTGGTGCAAGTGACCAAGTCAAGCGTGTTAGACAATGCCCGAGGCTTGAATAGAGGAAGATGAAGTGTTTGCTGGTGCACCCATGCACTAAGAAATTTTTGCAGAGGGTATAGTGACTGCAGTGGATTCATCAGATAGTGTCAATGATCAGAGACTTGGTGATGACCATCTGGAAGTTGGTATTGGGAAATTACTTATCCAGGTTGATACCATTATGTCCCAAGGTGCCTCTAGTGATTGCAATGTGTGTTCAGGCCTGCTTGATAGCCAGTCCCAACTAAGATGGCCAATCATACACATTATGGACAAGGATGGAAAAGTACTTGAAGCTGCATCCCTAGAAGAGAAAAAGGAATCCAACCCAGACCAGGGCACAAACGCAGTGCATGATGATGCTCCACTGACGAGGAAGAGGAGATATGTGTTTCACAGAAGGCAGCCCGCCAAAAAAACTAGAAGTAATATTTGCATGAGAAGGGATGAGAGATGGACTGCTTCCAAAGAAAATATGGAGGATGTCAGGGGAAGGGACTGTTGCACTTTAGATTGCACCATCAAATTTAGTGTAGATGAGCTCATCCAAATAAGGTCCCAATACATTGATCAGCTACAAAAAAAAAAAAAAAAAAAAAAAAAAAAAAGGATAATATACATATACACACCCCTTGGCAATTCATACTATGATGTAGTTGGGATACTGGTCTATCAATTAAAGGGCCAAAGGGTTTGTATGAGGGCATTAAGATTCCTTTTTGGCTTGAGCAAGACATCATTTTATAGATACTAAGACGCATTTAGGAAAAGTGGGACGCATGCGAGTCCCACTTTTTTCGAACACTAGTTTAAAATGATTGAAAAGGACGTGCGAAATCACTTAGTGACGGCGTTTTCATGTTTTTGCCAGAAACTTGAGTTCCGTCAACAATGAAACTTGAGTTCCGTCAACAAAAACTTGAGTTCCATCAACAAGTCAGGGAAGGGGCTAAAATGTTCACCCATGGGAACACTTTCAATCTGAAGCCCAGAGCAAATACCTTAAGGGCCATAGCTATGTTTGAGAGCTTTGTGAGATACTTGTCTCAGTCTATGCCCCATAAATCCAAAGTGAACGAGCATGGTGTGTAGGTGGTCCAAAGAGTGTTGCCCAAACGCTATATCCAGAAGGAGTGCCATTGAAAGAGGTGAATGCAATTCTAGAATCGATAGGAGGTAGGCCTCTCCATCAATCATCTTTCAGCAGGTTGTGGAAAGCTCACTTCACTGACGCGTGTGTCTTGCAACATATGCCATTCTCTGAATTTAATACCTGTATTGAGTTGAAGGGTAGACTTGCATCAACTGCAATTGAGAAAGAAAGGATGGCCATAATGGAAGAGTTTGCAGACCATCAATCAGCCCAAGTTTCCTGCAAGCAACTATATTGGTAATGGAGGACACTCTCTCAGATGCAACCAGATAAATATTTGTGTCTGATTCATGACAAGATAGACCAACATAAAACTTTCTTGCCAAAGCTAGATCCCTTTCCAAAGCGCTGTCAAAACAGTTTCCAAATGAAGGTAAGCTTAGCAGATGTACTAACCCATGGCCATGGGGCTGGTACATATGGGCATTTTGTGTTTGATCTTTGGAAGGATGACTCAAACTTTCACGTGAGTTCAATCTTCAAGTGCTTGAGAACACTAGAGAGGGGATTTATAGAAGGGAGGAGGTATTCTTCAGCTATGTGATGCTTTACTGGATGATCAACCTCTTGCCTACCAAAGGCAAATAATCGACCTTACATCGAAAGTGTCTGTGGAAAGAAAGCAGTCATGGGATGAGTTTCCAATTAGTGGGAAGCAAACTAGGAGCTGTGTGTTCAGCTTGATAACTAATGGAAGGAAAACAAAAATAGATGGATGTTTGGGGCAATGTCATACTTAACAACCATGGGGATCTTCAAGATTGTGAAGATGGGCTTCAAGATGGTTGGACACGCACATGATGACATAGATGGTTTCTTTGGGATTGTCTGTACCAAAATAAGGAGAGAAAACATGACTAGTCTACCCGAACTCATGGACATGTTCGCGAATTCTGTCAGCCCTAATCCCATGGCCTCACTTGTAGATGAGGTTGCAAACTGGAAGGCCTTTGTGGAGGGATACCTATTGGAGGGTAGGGATAAGTTGATGGGGCACACAAAACCACTTCAATTCAAGTTCTGGGTTAGAGATGGAATACCAGTTATGTAGTACAAGTGGAGACGCACGGATAAGTTGTGGATGCCTATCCAAGGGAAAGAAATTTGGGAAAGGGGCTTAAACAGAGAAGTACTTCTTCCTGTTCGTGACTCAAAATCAGTTCCCCTCCTCGAAATATGTAAAGGATTCGAGCTGACTTGTGAAGGGCCTCCAAGATTATAATAAAGCACTGGGAGGAGGTGCGAGAACGGAATCATACATCCTCACTTAAGAAAGCATAACTGGAATCCCTAATCACTTACTAGAAAAAGGTGGTGGAATGTTTAGAGACAGGGCAGCCATGTGTGCCTAAGTTGAGAGATGTCTTCTTACCAGAGACTAGGTGGAATGCTTCCCAAGGCGCAAGTAGCTCCAAGGCAGTATGTCCCAATAGAGTGTCCAAGTGGTGGGTTGGAAGCAAGGCATTGAAGCCCAAAGTGGTTTGATCTCTCTGAAATGGGATGCATTCAAGGACATATAGGTAGGCTACTTTGTGTTAGTTAGGCCAGACGATGACTCCATCCCGATGTGATTGGGGATGGTAATCTCTGAAAAGACCAGCACGAGAATAGATGGAGAGGAGTTGTGTCCTAGGTTTGATGTGCAATATTGGGAGCTTGTTGGGAGGCACAAGAAGGGCAACTTGAAAGAATAATACACCAACTGCTGGGAAAAGAGGTGGAGGAAAAATCCAGGAGATCCGGTGAGGAGAGAAATGGTGGAGTGTGTAGTGTGGTCATATCGTAGTTGTGCTACTGCAAAAGACAAGTCACACATGATCCCAAAAATGGAAATGGACAAAGCCATGAGCAACCTCCATGCTATTCAATGTATGTGAATAAATAAAATTGGTTTGTTTCTATTCAGATTTGTAAAGTTTTGGGTCTTGTTGAATGGGAAACTTGATATGTTTTTTGGTGGAACTTGAAATAAAGTATCAAGATTCAGTAAATCTTCTATGCTCTTCAAAATTGAAAATATTCAACAATATTACATCGATGTTTTATGAGCAGTCCCAAAAGGCACCAAATTACCAACTTCATCATCTCTAGAACTTTATTAGTAAGCTGGAAAAAGCTTTCCCAGCATGTAACAATCTCAAAAGTTGAGCAATTTTATTTCTTGCATTGCAAGTTGCTATCTTTTGTCTGAGAAGGAATTGAAAATGATCTATTGTTTCATTGTTGCATTATTAATCTTTGTTTCGTTTAATATCCTCTCTAATTGATATTTAGTTTCCTGGTTGGTTCCCTCAACTGAGGCGACTAACCTTGTTTTAGATCCTTTGAAGAGAGCAACTTTTCCCTATGTTGGCGCAGGTGAAGTGCCCACTTCACCTTAACTATGAAAGGCATTCCAAATAGATCTCCCCAAGGTAATGATATTTCTCCTACCGCGTGCAAAATGCCTTGAAGAGTTCAATAATGCATTTAAGAGGCCGTTGCAAGGGTCTTTGTTGTATTTTTGTAGGGCTGCAAAAGAAGCTAATCAGTTTACATTGACAGAGGAGTAAAATTTTCACTAAATGTTTTGTCTTTCAATTTTGTCAAATATCTTAATGGTTGATATGTTGATTTTCCTCCACCCGAGTTCCTTTGTGAAGGTTACGTTTTGATTGCAGAATGATTTTCTGAGTCTTTTCGATATATTTAAACAATCACTAAATTTTGACATATCTAGAGTCTTGAGGAGAGGCCTAGTAAGCAGGACCATTCCTTTTGTCCTTAGAGTATTTGAAGAGAGGTGTAAAGTAGAATTGAAGAGAGACTCTTGGGAGATATGAAGGATAATGAAAAGTGTGTTTGCCATGTTGTGAGCTAGCCAAAACGAATCCTCACGAAAAATGATTGATGTTCTTTATCATTATTGTGACGCTCCCTGACGCTATACGATGCTCCCATCGTATAAGCCCAGGAAATCCCCCTTCCCAATGCACTCAAT
>JAANSK020252908.1:0-13073 GCA_011763485.2 Isoetes engelmannii
AATATTTCTTAGGTTGCTTCCACGTAACGGGAATGTTCACTTATGTGACATTCCTGGCATGTCAACCATGCCTCCGCCTAACAGCGTCGGCATTGTTTCAATGCCAGGAATGTAACATAAGTGAATATTCCCTTATACGGATTCCCCACGGGCACGGTTGGTTCGGGGAGTACTGGGGTTAAAGAACATTTGACCGGTTAAAATCATTATTTTTTGTCTAGTTAACTTTTCAGACGCTAGGTTTATAGGGAATTCGTGAGTCCGTTTCTTACTTGCTGTAAAAATACCGCTTTTTATTGCTTTTTACGAATTTCCCACGGATTCCCCACGGGCACCCAATTTTGTCTAAGGTAAATATTTATGTTTTTCGGCTAGTATAGGCAATTTTTCTAAATCTTCTTTACCTTTACATTTAGATTTAGGGTTGAGGTCGAGGACGAGCAGCAGCAGGCAGAGGCGGCGATGAAGCGGCGCCACATTTGCAGGTTCGAAGAAGGCGCAACAGCGCATCATGGAGTCAAATTCGTGGCTCACCTTGTTGTTGCCTGCTACTCCCTAATCTATGCAGATCCTGATCTCTCCCTCTCCCTATGCAAACGAAATAGAAGCAAATGGAGGCTGGAGGAGCCTGCTCTGCCTGCTATATCTACTCCCTGTCCAAGCAACCGCCAGCTAGTCTTTAATCTTCTCTTGAAGGAAGGAGGATGTAGAATCTTGTACACCAGCATTTAACTAAAGCCTTACCTTAGTTTGCAACGCATTTTTGCAGAATAAGCTAGTTAATGCTTTTATTGAATGCTGGTGTGCTTCAAAGAATGCAGCAGCTACATATACAATCAACCGTCATATCATACTTTCGTATAATTTCTCAAGCGTCCAGGTTAGTCTATGGCAAGCAACCATCATATTTTCTTCCTTCTGATTTCTCAAGCGTCTAAGTTAGTCTGTGGCATAAAGGAGGCGCTTATACAGCAAGATCAGGTAATTTTCCTCTCATCTACATTGCATTTTTTGTTTATTGAGCTTCTGATTTGTAGTAGAATGTTCACAACAGGCTTTTTTTTTAAGCATCTTTTGGTGATCCTTTTAACAATATTGGAGGCATTTTCGAGTTTGTTCTTTAGGTGCTTATAGCAGGTACCACTACATGTTTTATTTTATTCAGCCTTTTCCTTTCTTTTGTGCTTTCTAATGTGTTGGCTTATTGTTTGTTTGAATCTGTAATACATGAGCCTGTTGCATGTCTATTTTATTTCCTAGAAATGTTTTCTTCAGTGTTTTACATAAATGCTTTTATATTGGAGGCATTTTCGAGTCTATTTTTTAGGTGCTTATAATAGGTACCATTACATATTTTATTGAGCCTTTTCCCTTTCTATTTTTTTATTGTTATTGTGCTGGCCTGTTGTGTTTTTTGAATTTGTAATATAGTTGTCTTGTTGTATTTCTATTTCATTCCTAGAAATATTTCTTATTTGAATGTCTTACATAAATGCTCCTCTTATTTCAGGAATTTGTGAAGTTGTCAATGGCTCCTCCAAAGAAAAAAGATGGTGCAACAAAAGGCCAGAAATCAATTTTGCAAATGGCTGGATTTGCAAAGGAAGTCGAAGCTCGTAATCCTAATGCTGAACCAAGTAGGGTCAACAGTCAAAATGTTGCAGATGCCATGGTAGTCGATGCTCAAGAGCTTAATTTTAAACATGAGAGGATTTTGCAAGCTAGTAAGGATTTCAAAGATAAATGGCATGATTGGTTAAGTTTCAACTATGATACAGGTAGAGCTTATTGTACTTATTGCAAGGAGGATTCAAGATGTAGAAGTGCATTTAGTAAAGAGGGTGCAACAAACTTAAGGACATCAGCCTTTAAAGAGCATGCTGCAAGTGGTCAACATAGACATGCATCATGGTTAGTCACACAAGCTTGCAGAAAGTGGAGAAGCGAAAGAATGATTCCATAGAGAAGGAGGTTCTTACTCTAATGAAGTGTGCATACTTTATACTTTATAGGTAAGGAAGACCTTGCATATAGAAAGTTTGGTTTTTTATTACATCTTCTTAGAAATTGTGGACCTATGGCTCGTCGATGTATAATGATGTCAAAGCATAATGATGTCAAAGCATGTAGCTACTTTTTGAAATGCATTAGCAAATCCTTAGAAGAAGAGGTGTTTGAGAAAATCAAAAGAAGCCCATGGTATGGCATAATGGTTGACGAATCAATAGACATTAGTGTGGTGCAGCATCTCCTCCTTTATGCCACTTACTTAGGTGATTTTCAGCCCAAGAAATCATTTGTAAGCTTGCTGCCAATACAGCAGGGAGATGCGAAAACAATCACTGCAGCCATTGTGGGTAAACTGGCAGAAGGAAAACTAGACTGGACAAAAATGATCGGATTTGGTTAAGATGGGGCTTCAGCTATGATTGGATGCAAAACAGGAATAATGAGTAGACTAAAAGATTATCATCCTTTTATGACATCCATACATTGCGTAGCTCATAGAACGAATTTATGTGTTGAATCAGTAGCCAAATATGCAAGGTGCAAGGATATATGTGAGAAGGTTGACAAACTGGCTAATGGGGCAATAAGTTATTAATGGAGCAGCAAGTTATTATTCTCGTAGTAGTCTAAGAGGATCTTTGCTAAAGGAACTTGAAGAGGAACTTTCTTACTCCACTTTAAGGCTTGAAAACATCTCAACAACAAGGTGCTTGAGTAGACACCACGCAATCACAAAATTGTGTGAAGTATACGAGCCTGTCAGCCTTTTATGATGGTATTTCAACAAAATAGTTCTGCCCTTTATGAACAGCTAAGAGAGTTTAAGATTGTATATATTCTGCACGTTTTAACTGATATTTTGTTGCATTTGACCACTTTGAGTTGCGATTTCCAGTAAAATTGGGTGGATTTCACTTCTATAGGCAGCCTTGTGAGTCAAACAAAACACCAAATTCAGATGGGGTTCTTAAACGAAGTATTAGATCTGAATGGCGGTTTGAAAGATAGCAAGAGATATCCCATCATTCTCGATTTTGGTAGTCCAAAAGGATATCTTGCTACAATTAGAGGGGCTGTCAAGGGAGATATGTATAGGGCAATTCAAATGAAAAGGAATATTGATGGTGATGATTTAGCAGAGGCTCTTGAGTTTCAAAATGATTTTACTCGAGCTGTTTTGGGTGCTTTGGATGAGAGGTTCAAAGGCTCACGAAATATTGTCATGTTTCAAGATATTTTCACCTGCGCATGTGCCAAGGGAAACAAAGATAATGAAAGAATTCGGGCAGCACGAGGCTAATGAGTTATTGAAATTTTATGGGGAACCTCGAGTGGTTGGAGAAGTCATGTTTTGATCGAGATAAGTTTCTGCCAGAGTTTAAAAAGTTTTTTGCATGCATGTACGGAGTGGCTAGGAAAGAATTTTGTAGACACTTGGTCAATTATTCTCTCTCATAAAATGTTAAAGAGAGGATAAATATGCCGAAATGGTGAAGCTTGCGACAGTGGGTCTGGTTCAATGCTCAAGCATAACAATAAGCATAACAATTTGTGAGGGGGGATTTAGTCAATTGAATCACATCAAAGACAAATATCGCAATAGGCTTACAACAACTTGGGAGTTGATTTGCTTATGAGGGTGGCAGTTGAAGGGCTCCCTATGGAGGCAATTGATGAGTTTGATTTTGGAGAAGCTTACAAATTTTAGAAATCTGGTGTGAAGTATAGGCATATATTCTCAACCAATCCAAGATCCAAAATGCCCCGTGAAACTGTGGCAGATGATGAACAAGAAGAGAATATGTCTATGGAGTAAGCTGGAATTTGAATGCGGTGTTAGTTAGAACTATCATGTAACTTTTAAGTATATGCATTAATATGTTAGAACTATCATGTAACTTTTAAGTATATGCATTAATATGTCTTATATATGTAATTTTTGGATTTTTGATTTTGATAATTTCTATCATGAACAAAAACCATGCTACATCTATTTATAAACCACTAGTATTATGTCCGGTTGATTGTTAAATTCTAGGAAAATTGCATGTATGTTTCATATTTCGTGGGAAATTGTAAGCTGAAAATGGCCATAAGCAGGTTACGTTCACAAGTCTAGGAAATTTTCCTTGGACTTGTGAAAAGTTTCCCGAACTAAAGTTACAGTGCATTACCTAAGCCGATAATATAATATAATAAGTAGATAATATAATAAAACCTTATAGTAGACCATTGGTTATTTTTTTAATGTTACTGTTCTTGAGTTTTAATATTATTCCTGCTTTTGTTGTTGTATCTGCAGTTCAACATGACTAACGACAAGGAAAATGAAAGAGAAAGAAGAAAGACATTTCAGCTAAGATACTATCCAAGATCTTGTCAATGCTAACGAAGGAACAAAAGCACTCTATGGCACAAGAACTATTAAATGGAGGTGCATCGTCGTCGAAAAAAATCCAAGAGAAGGCCTCTCGTTGGTAATCGCACTTCCAAGGCACCGGAGAAGGCAGTGAATCGACGGTATCATGAAATTCTCGTGCTATGAGCCATAGGAAGTTGGGCAATACAAAGGTATATTTTGCACATAAATATTTTAATTGTTCGTTTTTATCTTCTTAATGAGTATAAAGTGTTATCTGTTGTAGGTGTGTCTTTCTACGGGTGAAAATATCCATCCTAATGCTCATGGAAAAGAGTATATGGATATTGCAACTAGTTATATGTTGGATCACTACCATGAGGTACATCTAAACTGACAACAAGTTAAGTTGCGCTAGAAGGACGACGTCATTAATGACATAAAGGATCAATTTGGTGCCGGTTTTAATGAGGAGGGCTTGAAGGAACTTGATCATAAATGAAATCATTACAGGTTAAGCACATAATCTTTTCAAATTATTTGTACTTGTTTTATCTAGGCTAGGTTTTAATTTTCTTCGAATATATTGATAGGGATTACCTAAGACGGAAGGCGCGAAAAGGTTTGACATCCAAAGCTTCATCTGTTAAAAAAGCGAACTGGAATTCTTTTTTGGAATTAGCAAAAGTAGAGTACCCCATGAAGAAGATGGCGGCATCTCAAAGGAAGAAAAGACATGCACTAGATCGGGTAGGTATCGCTCAATCATCTCTAATTATATAAGTACCATGTCTTATTTGTTTGGAATCAAGTCCAATTTTCGTTTGACAAGTTATTCAGATGTTGTGACAACCAGGCTATTGCCAAACTAAATAGGACTTGATTCCAAACAAATAAGACATGGTACTTATATAATTACAGATGATCGACCCAGTGCATGTTTTTTCTTCCTTTGAGATGCCGTCATCTTCTTCATGGGGTACTCTACCTTTGCAAAAATCCAGTTCACTTTTTTAATAGACGAAAGTTTGGATGTCAAACCTTTTCGCGCGTTCCGTCTTAGGTAATCCCTATTAATATATTGAAGAAAAATTAAAGCCTAGACTAGATAAAATAAGTACAAATAATTTGAAAAGATTATGCGCTTAAGCTGTGATGATTTCAGTCATGACCAAGTTCCCTTCAAGACCTCATTCTCATTAAAACAACACCAAATTGATCTTTTAAGTCATTAATGACGTCGTCTTTCTGGCGCAACTTAACTTGTTGCCAGGTTAAATGTATCTCATGGTAGTGATTCAACATATAACTAGTTGCAATATCTATAAACTCTTTTCCATGAGCATCAGGATGGGTCTTTTCACCGTTGAAACACACACCTACAATATAGATAACACTTTATACTCAACAAGATGATAAAAACGAACAATTAAAATAGTCATGTGCAAAATATACTTTTGTATTGCCCAACTTCTTAAAGCTCATAGCACGAGAATTTCATGATGCGTCGATTCATTGCCTTCTCCGGTGCCTTGAAAGTGCGATTACTAATGAAAGACTTTCTCTTGGATTTCTTCGACAATGATGCACCTCAATTTAATAGTTCTTGTGCCATGGAGTTCTTTTGTTCCTTCGTTAGCATCGACAAGATCTTGGATAGTATCTGAGCTGAAAAGCCTTTCTCCTTTCCCTTTCATTTTCCTTGCCGTTAGTCATGTTTAACTGCAGATGCAACAACAAAAACGGGAACAATATTAAAACTCAAGAACAATAACATCTAAAAAATAACAAATGGTCTACTATAGGGTTTTATTATATTATATTATCGGCTTAGGTAATGCACTGTAACCTTGGTTCGGAAAATTTTTCAGAAGTCCAAGGAAAATTTCCTAGACTTGTGAACGTAACCTGCTTATGGTCATTTTCAGCCTACAATTTCTCCCGAAATACAAAACATACATGCAATTTTTCTAGAATTGTACAATCAATCGGACATAATAGTAGTGGTTTATAAATAGATGTAGCATGGTTTTTGTTCATGATAGAAATGATCAAAATAAAAAATTCAAAAATTACATATACAAGATATATTAATGCATGTACTTAAAAGTTACATGATAGTTCTAACTAACACTGCATTCAAATTCCAGCTTACTCCATAATTATATTCTCTTCTTCTTCATTATTGTTGTAAGCCTATTGCAATATTTGTCTTTGATGTGATTCAATTGACTAAATTCCCGCTCACAAATTGCTGTGCTTGAGAGTGAACCAGACCCACTGTCGCAAGCTTCACCATTTCAACATATTTATCCTCTTTTAACATTTAATGAGAGAGAATAATTGTCTAAGTGTCTATAAAATTCTTTCCTAGCCACTCCGTACATGCTTGCAACTTAAACTTTCTAAACTCTGGCCGAAACTTATCTCGATCGATAAGACTATGAAACATGACTCCTCCAACCACTCGAGGTTCCCCATAAAATTTCAATAACTCATTAGCCTCGTGCTGCCTGAATTCTTTCATTTTCTTTGTTTCCCTTGGCACATGCGCAAGTGAAAATATCTTGAAACATGACAATATTTCGTGGTCTTTGAAGCTCTCATCCAAAGCACCCAAAACAACTCGAATAAAATCATTTTGAAACTTAAGAGCCTCTGCTAAATCATCACCATACATATCTCCCTTGACAACCCCTCTAAGTGCAGCAAGATATCCTTTTGGACTGCCAAAATCAGGAATGATGGGATATCCCTTGCTATCTTTCAAACCACCATTCAGATCTAATACCTTGTTTAAGAACTCCATCTGAATTTGGTGTTTTATTTGACTCACAAGGCTGCCTATAGAAGTGACATCCATCTAATCTTTTTGGAAATCGCAACTCAAAGTGGTCAAATGCAACAAAATATCAGCTAAAAAGTGCAGAATATATACAGTCTGAAACTCTCTTAGCTGTTCCTAAAGGGCAGAATTATTTTGTTGAAGTACCATCATGATAGGCTCGTATACTTCACACAATTTTGCGATTTTATGATGTCTACTTAACCACCTTGTTGTTGAGATGTTTTCAAGCCTTAAAGTGGAGTAAACAAGTTCCTCTACAATTTCCTATAGTAAAGATCCTCTTAGACTACTACGAGAATAATAACTTGCTGCCCCATTAACCTTCTTACATATATCCTTGCACCTTGCATGTTTGGCTACTGAGTCGACACATAAATTCGTTCTATGAGCTATGCAATGTATAGATTCCATAAAAGGATGATAATCTTTTAGTCTAATAGCTACTCCTGTTCTGCATCCAATCATAACTGAAGCCCCATCTGAACCAAATCCGATCATTTTTGTCAAGTTTTAGTTTTCCTTCTGCCAGTTTACCCACAATGGCTGCAGTGATTGTTTTCGCATCTCGCTGTTGTATTGGCAGCAAGCTTACAAATGATTTCTTGGGTTGAAAATCATCTACGTAAGTGGCATAAAGGATGAGATGCTGTACCACACTAATGTCTGTTGATTTGTCAACCATTATGCCATACCAAGGGCTTCTTCTGATTTTCTCAAACACCTCTTCTTCTAAGGATTTGCTGATGCATTTCAGAAAATAGCTACATGCTTTGTCATCATTATACATCAATGGAGCAATGGATCCACAATCCCTAGAAAGATGTAATAAAGAACCAAACTTTCTATATGCAAGTCTTCCTTACCTATAAAGTATGCAGACTTCATTAGAGTAAGGACCTCCTTCTCTATGGAATCATTCTTCCGCTTCTCCACTTTCTGCAAGGAATCTTGAATACTGGTTACAATGCCTTTTGTGAGTTTTGCAGGTGGCAAGCGATGGAGTTCGTCTCTGCACAATCCTCTCTACACAATCGGCATTTGCTTTTCTTGTTTTTCTTGGCCAGGAGCTGCATGCAAATCTTCGTCTGTTGTGTTTGTTGCTCGCTCCTTCCTCTGTCTCTGTTTGCTCATTTGTCTAAAGCACAACTCTTTTTTCCTTTGGTGAATTTCCACACTAATCAGGTGTGATTTATTTGCCACGCATCTGAGATGAGATGGGATGCTCAAAGAGAAGAGCAACATCATTTCCTAATGGCTCATTCAGTCATAGGAAAGGAAAGGCAGTGTTGTTTTTGCTTATTTCGTAGTCTAGAATTTAATCTTCAGATCAATTTTCTCATAAAGAAAGCTCTGATTCGTTTTTGGAATTATTCATGATATTGTTGGATCATGTTCAACTCCATCTTCAATTTTACTCCAAAAAAGATGGCAAACTCCAATTGACTGCTGATGAGCCGAGATTGAATGTGGAAGATTTTAGTGTGGCAAATGAAGTGTGGTGTAAGAAAGAAGGGATTTTGGAGAACTCCTTTGACCCAAAGATACTTAGCAGATATTATCGGAAATGGTTTCATAGCTGCACATGGAGAAGAAATGGGCCCACAGTAGGCAATTATTTCTCCGGCCCTTCATGTGGAGAAGCTCCACGTATGAACCTTATTGTCTGACATGCCATCCCTTTTCCTCTTAATTACATGTTGTGTGGGATGCCAGAACATATGAACCTTATCTTTTGAATGACATTATTTCCCTTTGAATTATATGTTGTGGTCTTAAGCCTTTCTCTTTGCATAAACTATGGTAGGAACTATGGCAAGTCCTAAAAATGATGGATAAATGGGGGTTTGACAAGCGGAGCTGTATGTTAAATTGAAATGCTGGAGCAGTTCACTTGCTTGACTGCTGATATAATATCTCATACTGTATTTGGATCCAGTTATCAGAAAGGCAAAAGGTATTTTCATGAATTTCTTGTCACCTCTTCTATTTAAGGCCAACCAATGTCCTGGCACCAGGTATTATTGTTTCTATTTAGCCTCTCTTCCTTAACAAAATTTTTTATTTGTTGTCTAATTTAAGATAGTTTTCCTTTCCTCTTGATTCTTTTAATTTAAGATGGCTTTTCCTTCCTCTTGGTCTTTGTTCACAGATTATTTTATCAGAGAGTACATTAAAGTTGTTTTCAGCTATCACATGATTCTATCTAACTCATTCAGTATCAAGTGCATATCTTTCATTTCCACAACTATTTTCATAGAACCGAAGTAAATAGTTACTATTCTAAAAATACTCTCCTTGTCATTATTGTTATCTTTTAGGTTTCTTCCAACTGTTACCAATGTGCAGATAAAGAATTTGAAAAGAAAACTGAACTCTATCCTTGAAGAGATGGTCCAAGACATCAAGCTCTCTTGAGACTTATGTTAACAGAGACTATTGCTGGCAAGAAGTGATGCAAAACCGAATCCACCTTTGATACGGTGACAAATGCTTTGGCATTCCGAATTTGCTTATATGTCGTCTTTGTACTAGGCTTAGGGCATTTGTGCATGATAACAAAAGGGGTTATCTGCAAGGTCTGTATTTGCTGGCTAGAGATGCATCTGCTCATGTTTTAGGCCTAGAAATGACATTATGAACATATGTATGGAGTGCCATGACATTGTAACAAATTTGATTTGTTGTTTGAAGTTACTGTTGTGCATCACTGTATCCTGTCATGCCACCATGCTTCTAGCATCGTGCCTTTCATTTACTATGCTCAGCATCCCTGCATGTTTATCAATTAATATGAAATTAGGCACGTTTCCAGTTTTGTTCCCAGTGGACATGCCTATGTTCAAATCCTAGGGAGAACATCGACCATTTGGTGCTTGTTATACAAATAGCTCTCATTTGAGAATGCTCCCATGGAGTCAATGCAATAATAAAGCTTTTGATTGTGCACATTACATGTTATCTTCTCCTTACCAATCCCACTTGTAGTACAATGTTTTCTACGTTGTAATGTCTGGGTCGCCGAAAATTTCGTACAACATTCCATACAACATTTGTACCAATAGCATACAACTTCTGTACAAATTTCACACATGAAACCATTGAAAAGGGCATTTATCATATTTAAAAATTGAACCATTGAATTAAACCCCCCAGACCCCCCAGTAGTTTATGCTGATATTCGCGCAGGGCGTCTAGCGGTTGGTGAGGACCTGCAAACATATACGCACGTATATATATACAATGCACATCGTAACCTTTAGTTTTGTGTCGTGTTTCAAACTCATCGTGAACTAAAACTTACTAAAAAACGAATCGAGCTCATTGATGGCCAAGATCGCCCAAAATTGACATCCAACACTCCTCGCCAACCGTTGGATGCTTTGCGCGAATATCAGCATAACCAACTGGGGGGTCTGGGGGGTTTAATTCAATGGCTAAATTTTTAAATATGATAAAAGCCCTTTTCAATTGTTTCCTGTGTGAAATTTGTATAGAAGTTGTACGGTAAATATTGTATGGAATGTTGTACGGAATTTTCGGCGACCCCTTTGGGGCCGAGTGCCAGACATTACAACGTAGAAAACATTGTACTACAAGTGGGTTATTACTATCAGTATTGGAATAACTTACTGGAAACGTATAAAGTGCAGTTCACATCATTCAAGCTTTGGATAGTTCATATAGAGATAGATTCATCCATCACAGATATAGGAAAAGCTTTTAACAGAGATCCATCCTGGCCAAGGAGATGAATTTGTCAATTTTGGATAGGCTTGATTTGAAAGAAATCCATTTTGAAAAAATGAAATGGATTGTCAAGCTAGGATAGAGATAGGACAGGCCAAGCTTGCACCGCTTCTTCCAATTTACTTGCACGTAATAAATTCTTGCCCATGTTTCCTGTAATTAAATTTTTCATTTCCCTCAACAAAAAGAATTTCACTTACAGATAGTTAAGCACAACTCCATAATACACTCTTCCTTTCTTAACTGGATAGATGGGTAAGAACAGATCAAGGACATAAATTTTAATTCACAAAGAGGAGTCATATGGGTTCTCTAGAATAGGAATTTCTGTTCTAGTTTGCAATCTCCAACACCAACCATATGACTTACAAACATCAAGAATAGCCAAAATAAGGATTTCTATTCCTGTTTGCAATCTCCACCAGGGTTGCCCTTAAGTCCAAATTTGTGTAAGCATAATTTAGAAGGTCGGGCGAATCATATATTTAGAAGATTAGTCATGTTGACAAATGTTTTCTAGATATAAATAATTTTCATAGAAATCTGGGTGAATCACGGCCAATGTTATTTGGCCAAGATTTAAGTGCTTTTTTTTTTTTTTTTCCAAGTACAAATAAGAAAATTTTGTTCACTAGCTAGTTAAGTGCAAAAATACATTATTACTATAGTTGTAGCATGCAATACCAAAATTTAAACTTTTTAAAGGATATAGGCTCTTAAAATGACCATATGTACCTTAATGGATATGGTGAGTAGATTAGGTTATGAAATAAACTAGACTATTTCGCAATTTCTTGAGAATCTTCTAGAAGGAGGATAGAATATAAGGCAAATTCGATTGTGCCACTTAGTGGACGTGGCAAATTTTTAAGTGGAGTGAGTTCTGTTTGTAAAAAAGTTTCCTAATTTAAATTTTTTTTTTATCCATAATGGACCCTACTAAACCATCGTTTGTAATTTTTTAATTCCTTAAAAAAGCAGCCTTTTAGTGAAGTTTCGTCCTTAAGGGCTACCCTGCCACCAACTGGTTGACTTGCAAACATGAAGAGTACGCTCTGATACCAATTGTTACGGATGACATCAATGATCAGTACCTTTTAAATCTACAAAGCCATGTTTCAAGTCTTTATCAGCTTAAAACAAGGTATCTGAAGACTTCTCCATTAGATTAAAAGAGCTTCATATCCCACAAATTAAACAGTTAGTAAAGACAATAAAACACTAATCACAATGATAAGTCAAGATGAACACAGATTAACACCAATAATGTTCATTGATCTAGCTCTGTTTCACCAAAACCAAGGAGATATCCTAGCAATAGAGCCAGATCATGGTAGTTCACCACCCAATCGGATCTCCAGGTGTTAAGAACTGGCAAACTTGACAAAGCTGAAAGCAATGGCAATTCACAAGCAAGGATTCACAGCTCTGGGCAAGTTTATCTAAGAAGAATACAGGTGCAGAAAGGCTAAGTCTCAAGAACCGATTCTTCTTAGTAGCTTGTTGTGGTAGCTGAGGTCGTTGCAGGCAATTCACTGATAGTATATGCCCTGATGCAGAAAGGATGGTCCTGAAGATAAATTGTTGCTCTTGTTGTTCATCTGATGCAATCCAACCGTATGCCCTTTTCAAAAAGGTCCATTGTTGGCTTTGCTTATTTTGATCGTAGATAGTTTAGATTAACATTTAAATTATAGACAAATATTTAACTTAGAAATAATATCTTTGCTTTACACCCCATCTAATGTAAATGATTTCCTTTGTCGTTTGATTGCCTTGCCTTGCCAATAATTTGCCAAACTTTCACACCTATGCTAGTCCACCAATACCAACATCTGAGACCACTACCCGAGCTGCCATATACATATCACTTAAATTCTATGTTGTTGAGTTCAAATCTCATATTTCTACATTTTATTATCTTGCAAGGCATAAGATGCATTATAATTATCGGGTATAAGCACGCTACTGGGGGACAATTTCGCGAAAAGAAAGCACCCCCCAAGCACCGTGCTTAGTCTTGACACGGAAGAGGTACTTTTGTTGACGGGTTGATGGGTTTGGGAAAGATTCCCCGTCATGGAGCTGGGTTCCCGCCATTTTCATTTT
>JAANSK020252919.1:0-13072 GCA_011763485.2 Isoetes engelmannii
CCCTGTTCTTCTGTTCGCCTTCGGGCCATTGTACATCAGATTCTTTGTTGTATATAAGATTCTTTGGTATTTCTTGCGTGTATTGGCCCCGTTCTTCGCGTAGGTTCATGACAATCCCCTTCCGACTTTGATTCAGCGTTAGAAGAATCGGAGGAGTTCTCCGTAGAAAAGGAGTGTCTCCTTCTCCTTTTATTGCCTTTGTCCCTTGGCTGAGGAGGTTGCTGGGATGCTTGTATGTTTTGGTCTTGGGGTTGACCAATTGTTTGTGCAAGGAGAGCTTTGATCTCCTGGATGTCCGATCTCATCTGTGACATCTCCTCATCAGGTGTGGATGCCTCATCAAATAAGTTCCGAGGTTGGAATTGCCTTTGGGGCGTGTTTTCATCAATAGGATGCCCATTGAGTTCAAAGTTTCTTGGGACTCCTGTTGCACACATTAGATATTTGGAAGAACTCGATTAGTTATTTAGTTCTTTTCTATACATTGCTTTAGAGTCTGTTGTGCGTAAAAGAAACAAGCAGAGAAAACATTTCAAAAATTGTTTTCCATATTTATATATATCCACAGAAATTTAGACGTACAATATTTAAATAAACACATTAATAGAAATGATATTCAGGATGATCCTGAATATACTTATCAATTTCAGCTGGCGTCATTCTTCCATCCAAACTGTGAAGTGTCCTCTGGGCCGTCCCTCCTTGAAGAGCTGCCGTAACTTCTTCTGGTCCTCTACGAGAAGGGTTGTCGTGATTGGTAAGCATCCTTTATGGAGATTAGGTATGGCATAATCAAATTTGTGGAGTGCTATTGCCCTCCGAACTAAGATAACATGATCTGTGTTGTCCTGCAATCTAGTATATTTGCCATAACCTGACAGTGCAATGAGCAAGTATACTGCCTCTGCTCCCCTAGGGCTGAAGGTCTTTGTGAAAGACTATAACCCGATCAGTTAATAAAGGCAAATAGTACCTTGCTATGCAACAGGCCAGGCTGCTCGCAATTGCAATGAATAGTAGCTCTCTTTGGCGGATTTTATTTTTGGTAGCTCCACACCTGAATGCCAATTGCTCGATGCTTCTCCTAAAGATGAAAAAAAAAATGAAAGAACAAAACTTTACCTTACCTGTAACACCAAAACCTTGCAGCCTTTGACACCGGGGCTTTACCAGTTACTACAGTAGCCCTCCTTGGGCCCGATGCTTTTCCTAAAAAAGAAAAAATAAAAGAACCAAACCTCACACTTAACAACTGTAACACCAAAACCTTGCAGCCTCTGACACCGGGGCTTTACCTGACCGATTTGATTCCTGGTAGCTCCACACCTGAATAGAAATTGCTCGATACTTTTCCTAAACATGAAAAAACGAAAGATCAAAACCTTACGCTCAACTCTAACACCAAAACTGTAAGCTCTACCGTAACACCAAAACTAAAAGCTCAACTCTAACCCCAAATCCTTACGCTTAGACCATCGCAGCAGTACTTCGAACCAAAATCTAAACCTCAGGAAAGAACTGGAAAAGAACCTGCAGAAAAAAAAACAATCTTAAGGTCCATTCAAACCAATCCGAAGTGCAATCGTTTCTAAGAGTTACCGGAGGGAAATTTTTGTGGATGAGGCACCAAGGCAATGATGAAGGAGGCGCTGCTTAACGACTCATAGGAGGAGTAGTATTGAAGATTTTGTAGGAACCGAGAGCTGCTGGTGGTAAATGCTGAATTCGAATTTGCATTGAAGGCAGGCAGCGTGTCCCACAAGAGGAGGGAAGGGAACGCTGCATGCGTCTGCACATGCGGCATTCTGGCACATTGCACGAAGCAACTCCATTTTAATAAAGAAGATGATCTATTATATATAAGGGTCAACTGCTAAAAATATTGTAACTTAAGATCTTTTATCTTTTAATGCAATATTTTTTTTCTATAGCACCTAACCCATGTATGTAACATGTATATAACAAACAAAGATGAACATATGTGTGCAGCTAGAAACCAGCGCAGTGGAAGAAAACGAATCATCCCGCCTCTGGCGACCACGAAACCTTCTCGGCGATGACCAGGAAGAGGAAGACTTGTCTCCATACGAAATCAATCGACGCCTCATCATCATGAGGAGGCAGATGAACCAGTTTGTCAACTTGATCACACACGTCTTCCATGGGATAAGGCCAGGACCACAGGTTCCACCTCAGGGCAATCAGGATGGTCATTCAAGCCAACTAGGATGGCAACCCTCAGGGCAATCCGGATGGCCAGCAACAGGGAAATCTGAACGGGCACCAAGCACACAGTGACGGGCGTGCAAAGCATAGGGCCGATAAGCATAGCAGGAAGATGAGGCGAACAAAGAGATCGTGTTCGAGCTCCAGCTCTAGTGCAAGAACCAAGTCCAGCGGCAATGCAACTTACGGAAGCGCTTCAGACGCAGCATCCGATAGTGCCCAGAGCTGACCAAAGCGACAAAGAGGGGAAGATTATCAGAAGAGGGTTGATAGTGCAATGGGAAATGTATGGAAGGCGAAGAAGTTGAGCCAGTTCACGGGAAAAGACAGGTCAGGTATGGAGGCAGAGGCCTGACTAGATGAAATGGAAGCGTTTGGGGAATCTTATGGCATGAGAGATAGGGACATTGGGAAAGTGGCAACCGCAAACCTTTTGGACCAGGCTAGAATCTGGTGGAAGGGATACGCTAAGCAGAACAAGCTCCAAAGGAACAATTGCAAGTTCAGAAAATTCTCCAAGGCATTCAGGAGGCACTTTATCCCTAAATCTCACAAGAGCAAGCAGATCCAGCAATTCTACCGCCTTCAGCAAGGGCACATGTCAGTGGCCAGGTACACCGAAGAGTTCTTAAGGCTCAGGCTCAGGCTCAGTGTGTCAAGAATCACAGAAGGCCAAGCAGTTGAGGGGTACATTGAGGGGTTGAACGGGGACATCAAAAGGTTGGTAAGAGCCATCCACTCTAAAATAGTTGGAGAGCAGAGGATACGGCACTCAGTCTTGAAGAGACAGCACCAGTGACCCCAGCTCAGAGACAACCTTTTTATAGCAAAGGCAAAGCAGTGGCGCAGCAGAGCCAACCCACAGGTACACGCAATGCAACTCCATCAGGGGGTAATGCCTTTGATAAGAAGGGGGAACACCCACCATCGGGAACAGGGGGATCGGTGAAGAAGTTCTTGGACATCATACCGAAAGAGAAGAGACAGGAATACAATGGCGCCATCATCATGTAAAAAGGTTTGCCCTTCTATCACACGCGGTCGTCAATTAGCATAGGATAAAACAGGGCCTCTTTTTGGCGATGGTTGCATGTGAACCCACTCTAAGGCTGTCTACTATTGCCACGTATTTAATTGGGTTGCTCCTGGTGCGATTGCAGCCTAATTTTATTATCTTTTATTATTTTGCACTCCGCAGCGCTTGTTACCCCTCAAGTACAATTGCCGGGTGGATATGATACAATTCATAAGGGATCAAATATGCTTGGGTTCAAACCTTCAAGCTGAATCGCCAGTCGCAGATTTGGTAGCACCTGAAGAGAGGTGCCAATGAGGTAGGTTGATTTATGCATGATGCACCTGTGTTTAGAGGGCTGAATGCAGCAGTTATTTGTGCTAGATGGGAGTCATGGCGTTTGCAGTACTCGGAAGTCCATCATTATTTTGGCACTCCGCAGATCGTAGCCATCGTATGCGAGAAAATTATCCTTTTGAGACATTTGAACTCTACAATGTCGGTCGAAGAGCCATGGTTCCTACCAGTTGCGGTAGAGAAGATGCAAACGGAGGTGTTCAAAGATCATGGATGGACCCGAATGGCACCAAAGCAGATTCCTATGCAGGATGGTCTACAGTTGGCACTGCTTCCAATGACTATAAATTAGGTCAGTATTCTGCTTTATCTTGGTTATAATGCTGAAGGCAATGGCAACGGTTTGTTACTTGCATGTGGCAGGTTTATTACAGATAGGCATGGGGTTTACTATGGCTGTTGGATTTGCATTCGCATCTCACCTTTATTTGAAGAAAGGTGATATAGGTTTCAAAGTTTTGATTGTTTATCTGCCCTTTTTTCATTAAGGTCATCTCAATTGCGTATCTTTAGGTTCTCCCATGCGTACTGTGATTTTGGAGCAATATGAAGCATCAATATCTTCGAATATATCGGGTACTTTAACGATGGAAAACACCACCATAGAGCCATCTGAGCCAGATATAGAGGATTCTTCAGATCATCAAACAGAGCTAGACATATCAAAGCTAGAAAATGCAAAAGGTCTTCTTCAACACCAAGTACATGCAGGTCAGGTTTTTTTTCCAATTGGGGAGGTGAATGGTGATGTTGTCTGTGCTACACACCCTGATGATGTTGGAACATCTGATAAAGACTTAGGACCTGTTAAAGACAGCTCGGTAGTGGGAGCAGAATTGGCTACCTCAGTGGCTCTCTCAACTGATATAAATGAGGAATCTCTTGCCTATCCAGAATGTCAGTTGGTGGCCGAGCAGCCAGAAGACAACACAAATGACCTTCTCTCTGATAAAATTTCTCTTGATTACAGTCACCTTGTAAATGACCTCTATGTGGCTAGAATCTCAACAATTGATGAAGTTCCAAAGAGCTCCATCTCATCAGCCAAGTCTCTGGTCAATAAATCCATGTCCGTGGAACTTTTAGATTTTCCATTAACCTCTAGAACTGATAGCACTATCCAATGTGAAGACTTCAACTCATCTCAGAATGGGAAATCGGACCATGGTCCCAGTTGTGGTAGTGTAACGCCATCACCATGCATTGAGAAATTGTTTCCCGGCTCTGAATTTTCGCACTTCACATCTCTTGGTGTATCTTCTCCAACTATGCCTTCTGCAGTTGCCGGGATGGGGAGAGTGATGGTTCCAGCTGTGATTGATCATGCACAAGACCATGCAATGGCTGCTTTGCAATCCCTTAAGGTAAATAATCTACATATTAAGATCTATATGATATAAATTTTTTTAGCTTGAATGTCGATGAGGTCTTAGATCCTCAAACAAACTGCTTTATTGTGGTCACAAACAGTTCTCATTGATGCATCTATTTTGTTGAATTTAAAAGCCAACTTGAATCGACTAGCTCAATTTTTGAAGTCTGCATTAATTATCTAATATGCTGGATTATAGAGCTTGTGCTTCTTTAAATTTCTTGAAGCACTCCTTTTTGGCACTTGGGTTGCATTTTTCTTTTTTTGTCTCGATTTTCAAGGAGAGTTGAGAGAAACTTGACTGAACCATGTGAAGCACCGTGGGTGCTACAGTAGTTCTACTTGACAACTGACTAAATCATTAAGTTCAGTTCTTCCTAAAAATGTGGACTTTTGACTTGATTGCATGCTTGACTGAATCATGTGAGGCACCGTGGGTGCCACAGTAGTTCTTACTTGACAACTGACTAGATCATTAAGTTCAATTCTTCCAAAAAGTGTGGATTTTGACTTGATTGCATGTATCAACATTGTGTACACAAAATTGATGTGGCAGCATGCCGTCATATCATATTATTGTTAAGTAAGTGTCTGCTGTGGTCGGGTTGATTAGATTGTAACGATATATCACAAAAGGCACAAGTCTGATGTTTATTTACTTATTAATTAGGTCATGGAGCCAGGAGTAAAAGCAAGCGATATTTGTAGTCGGAGAGAATACGCACGTTGGTTGATGCTTGCCAACCGATCACTTGCAAGGTCATAACATACGAGTTTTTTATACACTCTGTTCTGTTGATATATAATCGTTCCTAAGCCTGTCCTACGCATATGTACATTCTTTCCATTCCATGGCTGCTTCATTGAATAAAGAAGAGAAAAAAGAAAGAGGTCCGCTTAATAAGTCCATGAGATGAATGAATATAGATGTCATTGAATACAGTTAGCGGCGAATAAGAATACCGCCTAGGATTTTAAAACAAATTGTAAATCTAAATATCCTAACTATCGAGGCTTTGATGTTAATTGAACATAATGTCTGTTAGTGGCCATGATTCCAAGAAACAATATGAAGTGCAACCATGAGAGAACAACAATCTAGAGGATTGCATCGGCCAGATATGAGTCTTCCTGCTGCTGGTTAGGTGCAGAAATGTCAAAGTGACTCCGTGATCCAAAAAAGGTGGCCAAATGAGTATGTTGTGATGTGTTTAGGCCAGGGTGTCGGCTGTTTTTTGGGTTGGGGGCATTTCTTCCAGTATGATAGCTGGCATGAAGCCGAATTTATATAGATGCAGTAATGTTTCACATAATTGAGCGTAATAATGGAGGGCAACTTCCGTGGTACATTTTGATCCAAAATTGAGCTTTGCAGTTGATTTTGCATTTAGGTCTATTGCACAGTTGTCTTGATGTTGATGCTTCATCCTGCTTAATGTGAATTGATCTTTGTTAATTTTCAGTCGCTATTCAGTAGGCAAAGAAAATAAAGAAAAAAATGTTAGCTTGTACCTGAAAATTTCGACTCCATAAAGTTAATAACAAGCGTGAAACTGTTTTACCTATTTTCTTATATTATATATTTATTTATATTAATTGTTAATTAACTTAAAATTAGCGTGCCAAAAGTTATTATAGTGCAATACTTATTCACTGAATGTAGTCTTTGGTATTTACGAAGGAACTTCTACCTCAAGTGGACTAAAATGGTGCCCTGGAATTTGTTCTTCAAATTTTACCTAGAAAATAGACAAAATTTAGTTGGTTGTCATACAGTGCTGGTTGGTAGTGGCCACCAGGGTAGGTGACTGCTTCTGTTGTTTTTTACCACGTCTGAAGTGATGTTCTCAAAGATGTAATGGATCAGCAAAATAAGTGCCAGAAAGGGATAATTCAGTTGCCGCCATTAACAGTGGCATATTGCAAAGCTAAATTTGGGCATGGATTCATTTATTTGAGAGTTTTTGGGAGTCTAGATGATAAAGCTGAATTGTTCTGTTATGAAATATCTTCTAGAGAACTGATATGACCCTGTACTCACAGGACTCCTGGTCATAAGGTTTTACCAGCAATGTATATTGTCAATGTTACGGAGCTCGCATTTGATGATGTGCTACCAGATGATCCTGATTTCCCTTATATACAAGGTTAGTTTGTGGTATTTATAAAGCTCTGTTTGTGACGTGGAAAATAGATTCAAAACAGGTTCTCACAAAACTTTTCAAACTGGATATTTGTAAATGAAATCCCGAGAGACTTTGTCAAGAGCATAAACAACAGAGCAGCAACCTTGCATTCCTGCACCTCTTTAGATCTGAGATCTGCAACATATTTTTCCTCCAATATTTGTCCTATAGTACTACGCTGTGGTAGTTCAAGACTTTTTCATGAAATTGATGCTTGCAATTTTAAGGAAGAAAGAATTGATTTTATAAGGTGATTAATCTGTGTAGTGTCATATTGAATGCAGGCCTCGCTGAGGCAGGGCTCATATCGAGTAAACTCTCACGAACTTCAGACATTGACATAGATACAGTTCTTTTCTCTCCCGATGGGTGAGGTTTGGTCAGTTTCTACTTGGAAATTAGGAAGTTGGAAACCTAACCTTATGTTTTATTCTAGCCCGTTATCTAGACAAGACCTTATCAGTTGGAAACTAGCACTTGAACACCGCAATCTAACTGCAATTGATTTGAAGGTAATTGAGTTTACGTTTCTGAGATTATCTATTCCCAGGAATTGATACTAATTAATTATTGCATTTTGTAGACCCTTCAATCGCTATCTGGATTCATTGACATTGAACAAATCCACAGTGATGCATGGCCCGCAATTGCTGCTGATCTTTCTTCTGGGGAGCATAGCATTATTGCAACAGCATTTGGTAATGCAGCTTAAGAAACTAAAAGTGTTTGTCGTCGACTGAAAGCTAATGAGTTTGTGGTACATGCATCCATTAGGTTATACTAGAAGGTTTCAGGCAAATAAACCTGTGACGAATGCACAGGCAGCAGTTGCTATTGTAAGTGGTGAGGCAGCAGAGCATGTGGCTGAAGAGCTTGCTAGGTTTGAAGCTGAAAAGTTGGCAGAGGATGCAGTTGCTGCGGAGATTGCTCTAGAAGCTCGTGCACAGGTGGAGGTAAATTCTCTCATGAAGGATGAGTTAGAAGATACAAAGCAGAGATTACTTTCAACTGAAAGTTATATTGCAGAACTTAAGACAAAATTAGAAACAATGCAATCTGAGATTGAACAAGAGAAAATTGTGCTCTTTAAAGACAGGATTGCCATGGATTTGGAAAAAGAATCCTTGTCTATTTTGCGGGCTGATCTAGAAGGCTTATTTCAGGCAACTTCGTCAGAAAAAGTGCAATTGGCATTTGAGAGGGAGAGGCTTGAGCAACTCCGCCTTGAGACAGAAGAACAAAATACATCTTTCTCTAGGCTCAGGACTGAAGCAGAGATTGAAAAAAGTGCACTTATTCTGGCTAGGACATGGGCAGAAGAGGAGGCAAAAAAGGCACGAGCACATGCGAAAGTCCTGGAAGATGCCAGAAAACGGTGGGAGAGTCAAGGAATTGAGGTGCACGTTGACAAAGAGCTAGATGGTAGCAGCATACCAGAATTAAGCTGGCAGTATGATGATAAAGGCATTCACAATCAGCTGGAACAGGATTTTTGGCCCAAAAAATTGGATATCTTAAAACTACAGTGCATGGATGCCATAAAAGAGATTTTCCGCTTTTCTGCCAGTAAATTTAGTCATATTCAACAGCAAACTTGGGAGTCACTCCTGAAATTCAAGAGAACTGCTGAAGAACTGTGCCTTGCTCCTGTTTCATATACAGTTGAGAGTGTTGGTAACATTCAAAGTAATTCTGTATCAGTGGCCTCTTCAATTTTTTCAAATGTTTCCCAAGCTTCAAATAAACTTGCTGATGGTTGGCGGGAGAGCGCAGATAAGCTTACCCAGATATTTAAAAATTAAGTATCGAATAATAAAAGAGAAGCATGATTGTTTGTCCTTGTCAAGCCATTTAGATGCATTCTTTTATAGCTCTACGTATGCATTATCACTTCAAAATACTTTGTTAAATGCCAATCTGGCCACCTTAGCTCCTTGGGTGATTCCTAAAACAGTGATAACACCGGTGTTATCACGAAGGCTCATAACACCCTTGGAGCACTCGTGTGTTAATGGGAATAAAATTCTCGAGCAATATGGCTATGGCCAAAATGGCAAGGGCGTGCATTGCCATGTTACCCTTGATGCTAAGTTACCCTTGAATTTTATTCCATAACGCCCTCTGACTTTTATCTACACTTTATATGATGGAATTGGCCCCCTTATACGACGCATTGTATTAGTATATTAATGAACATATAAGACGAAGTCCTTCCTAAAAACAAACGATGTAACTGGTTACATCGTTTGTTTTTTGGTGTTGGGTTTTGGCTTTTGGTTGTTCTCTGCATGTATCGTCTCATAGGCTTTTGGCCTCCGTGGATCGTCTCATAGGCTTTTGGCCTCCGTGGACGGTAAAATAAACTTACTTACTTCCTTCCTTAAATGGAAACACCATAAACCTCTGTTTTGGGCCAAGGAAATGATTAATTCAGGTATAGGTTGTTTTTTTTATGTCAAGCTTATTGATAATTTTTTGGAATGTTCTCGGAAGGGCGAGGATAGTCTTACCCTAGTTTCGGCGATCCTGGAGATGGAAAATCCGTCCGTCGGTATCACCACCATTTCTCGACGGAATCCGTTCTGGGTGACTTCCATTACAACCTTGAGTTCCTCCTCCATTAACTCCAACAAAGTCAGAGTATCCTTGATCTCATCTGGGTTGGGCGTATGCTTCTTAAGAAGACTTACGTGGAAAACATTATGGACCTTTATACGAGCTGGTAAGTCAAGTTTATAGGCTTGGTCACCTACTCTTTTGACTATTTTGAATGGCCCAGCCCATCTGGGAGCAAGCTTCTTGCAAGTGCCGATGCGGAGCTTCGTTTGCTTGACCTTGATTTTCAGCCAAATGTTGTCATTGACCTGGAATTCTCTTACTGATCTATGCTTATCGGCCAGCACCTTTTGATGGCTTCTTGCTGCTAAAGAGATATCCCCTGACTTCATCTACAAGCGCCTGCATATCCGCCAACATCTGTTGAGATACCTCTACCTTGGACACGGGATTGTGCCAAGTGTCTGGTGTAAGGCACTGATAGCCATAATTGATCATAAATAGGGACATCTGCGATGATTCCTGCTTAGTGCTATTATAGGCGAACTCCACCACGTGAATATATTCCTCTCATTTAGATTGCTTATTCCAGACATATGTTCTCAACACATCCTTTAAAATGCGATTGGTGCATTCCGTCTAACCATCTGTCTGGGGATGATATGCTAAACTCATCGAAAGTTTGGTGCCGATTGTGGTAAACAAGTCATGCCAAAAAGCACACGTGAACTTTGGATCTCTGTCGGGGATGATCTCCCTTGGCATGCTGTGGAGTCTGAAAATCTCCTTTGCGAAGTGCGCTGCTGTATCCAAAGCTGGATCTGTGGTCCTACATGGCACAAAATGAGCCATCTTGGACAACTTGTCTACTACCACCATTAAGGCATCATGCCCTATTTGCATTCTCGGCAACCCTGTTATGAAATCCATGCTTACCACTTCCCATTTGGCGTTCAGAACTGACAAAGGTTGTAGCACTCCGGGAATTCGAAGCTGCTCTGCCTTCGTTTGCTGACATAGTTGGCACTCCCTTATGTACCTTGCAATCTACTTCTTCATGCTTGACCAATAATAACTACTTCTTATCTTGAAGTATGTCTTCATGAATCCTGCATGGCCGGCTATTGGGTTGTATGGAGTATCAACTTCCTTAATCCTAAAGATTCGGGTACGCATAACTTGTTCTTGTAAGTAACATTGGAGTTTACCTTCTTCCTTATAATTCTTGAAGGTCTCCTTTTCCTTATCCCTTCTTGCTTCTTTAGAAAGGCTAGCCCATGCTTCCTGGAAATCCTTATTCATCGGCAAGGTTTTTTTCAATCTTCTTACCAAACTCACTGGTGAGTGTTGATATGGCATTGCAATGAACCTTTCTGGTGCGGGGATGTCTTGAAAGCGCATCCGCAACCACATGATGTTTTTCTGGTTTGTAGATGATCTCAAAATCATACTCCTCCAGGAACTCCATCCATCTTCTTTGCCTCAAATTGAGGTGTGGTTGTGTGAAGATGTACTGGAGACTCTGATGATCGGTATCTAGTTGGAATCTTCTGCGCAATAGATCATGTCTTCACCTCAATGCTTGGACAATGGCTAGAAGCTCTTGATCCTGGATTAGATAGTGCGTTTCGACGTTGTTCATTTTCCTCGAATCATACGCCACTACCTTGTCTTCTTGCATCAAGACTGTCCTTTTGAGGATCTGGTAAGGTTAAGACTGGGGCTGTCAATGGCATAGCTATCTTTGCAAAGTTCTTGACAACTTTCTGTAATAGTCTGCTAAGCCTAAAAAGCTTCTTACCTCATGTGTATTCTTTGGAGGTGGCCATTCTATAACTGCTTGGATCTTTGTCGGGTCCGTTGAGATTCCTTCTGCTGATATAACATGCCCTAGGTACTCAACTTTGGTTGTCGCAAAGTAACACTTACTCAACTTTGCCTACAACTGATGTCTCCTCAACTTTTGCAAGGCTTTCCTCAAATGCTCCACATGTTCTTCCACAATGTCGTCGAAGAATATGATGACAAACTCGTTGAGGAATTCTCCGAATATATCATTCATGAGTCTCATTTCTGTTGCTGGTGCATTTGACAATCCACACGGTATTATGGTAAATTCATAATGAATGTACTTGGTCCTGAAAGCCGTTTTGTGAATATCTTTCTCCTTTATCCTTATTTAATGATAACCCAACCTGAAGTCAATCTTGGAAAAGATTTTGGCACCTTGGAGCTGATCCATCAAATCATCCGCTCTAGGTAGGGCATACTTATTTTTTAAAGTATGCTTTTTAGTTGCCTGTAGTCAATACACATTCTCATGCTGCCATCTTTCTTCTTGACAAATAGTACTGGTGCCCGGAACGGAGAGACACTAGATCTTATAAACCCTAGGTCTACAAGCTCCTGCAATTGCTTCTTGAGTTCTGTTAACTCCTGATTTGTCATTCTATAGGGGGCTTTGCTGGTTGGCTTTGTCCCTGGCTCTAGCGCTATTTCACATTCTACTCCCCTATAGGCTGGAATTTTGATATCATGGAACTCCTTGATTAACTTGGCCACTGGATTGGGCAAGTTGGTCAAGGTGTTATCTTCTTTCCCTTTGGCTGATTCCTCATGTGTTGCTTCTAGTTTGAAGACGTGGGTTACCTGTTCCTTCTTAATGCATTTAAGTAATTTCTTACTAAACATGCATTGCATTATTGGGGTAACTTCTTTACCTGCTATTTCAATGATCTTTCTGTTTGGTGTGACGTTTTAGGTATTTATACGGGTATAAATACATGCCACGTCACCAAGTATTAGTGTCACCCATGATTAAGTATTCATTAATCATAAGGGTGCCACTAAGTATTCCTTAGGAATATTTAATTAAGGATATTTAGCTATGTTAAATCATTAATGATTAATGGGAAAACCTAATCCTTCATTAATAATTAAGGGAAACCTAACCCTAAACCTAATTCGAATTTAGGGTTTATCATAATTTAATTAATCTTAAAAAGGTCCCAAAATACTAATTGGGAAGTGACACTTAGCCAATTTCGATTGGTCAAGAAGAACTTGCCAATCTCGGCCTTAATCAAGTGGGAGGCCTGCTCACTTTCTGCCCCAAATCAATTGGAGCAAGAGCAGCGCCCAGAGCAGCCCCCTTGAGCGCCCAGTGTCCGTTCATCTCCAGTTAGCCGAGGATGAGCTCCCTTAACTGTGACGTTCCAGGTATTTATACGGGTATAAATACATGCCATGTCACCTCGTATTGATGTCACTAAGTATTCATTAGGAATATTTAGTTAAGGATAATTAGCTATGTTAACTCATTAATAATTAGGGGGAAACCTAACCCTTCATTAATAATTA
>JAANSK020252930.1:0-13069 GCA_011763485.2 Isoetes engelmannii
CATTCTAGAGTATGCACCTTCGTCAATTGTACGCTTGCATGCAGTCGAATTCACCTTCATTTATGTCAAAACTTGAACGATGATAGCTAGAAACTAACAGTGAAATCCCAAGGAATTATCAAACCTATTCAAAACTATGCACCTTCCGGCAACTGTACACCTAGGTGCAATTGGAGTTTATCCTGTTTATGTCAAAACTTGAAGATGATTACTATCTTACAGAAGTTATTGCAGTATTGGTTAGCTGAGGGTAAAATAGTATTCACTAAAGAATCAATATACTCTACTCTTATGTGATTCCATTGTGTTTGCGCTATACGGGGAGAAATTGAGATGGTTTATTTGTTGTAATTCACATAGGTGGATGCTACATCCTACAACTACAATATCTTCCTTATCTCACATTTGTACATCCTACTACAAGTGCAATATCTTCCTTCTACCTCAAGATAGTGTCTTTTCACATTTGATTGCATGTACAAACATTCACTGTCACACACCCTACTTATGCCCGACAACACCGGGCACCGGAAAACCACCACAATATGCCATCAATCTGCCTCGGTAACCTCTGATTTACAGAGAAACAAGATTTGAAGCATAAAAAGAAAACCCCTTTGCTTGCTTTGAAGGTTCGAACCCAAAGTCACGCCATAGCTGCTCCTGTTTTGCAAAGAGTACCAAATCTCTAGCCGCTTTTGCAATGACTCACAAACCTCTAGCCATGGCGCAATGGTCCGCTAGCATTTTGACAAAACATAGATGCCCTGTGGCCAGAACTGTCACCGAAACTGCAAGCAGCACCGCTCCGCCAAAAGTGAAGGCCAATTACGTGTTTTAATTTCTACGAAATAGCGCCGTAATTTGAACCTCCCGTTCATTAAGAGTATCCTAATAATAATTCGAAGAAAAACAATCACATTTCCACGAGTTTTATCTCTTGCAATAGGGCATGTGGCCAGGAATACCAACATGACAATCTCCTGCCACGTTACCTCCTAAATCCATGGCCATAAATACCTGCCATGCCAAACGAGTTTCAGCATTGACAAGCTTCATTTACAAAGTGCACTACTCTCTTTCCATAGTTGCAAGCATGCCATTTTACTTTACATTATTTTCCAACGACTGCTTTGCTTATCATGAACTGCGAAAACAGCTTTCACAAGAATTGAATGTACATATGTGGATATTTATTGGTATTATAATTACAGCTTTTAACTCGGTATTTCGAAGTCTTTGGACAAAAAATTCTCGTCAAAATTTGTAGCTGCAACTACTCGCTGGTAAGAAATTGTATAGCCTATTTCAATATTTCAGACTTCAAATTACATTTGCTTTAACAGGACACAAGACTTGTTAGGTCTTTGATTCTGTAACAATGTGACCATTTCTTGTTCCTGTTAGTATGTCACCAACCAAAGCTTGACTTGAAATGAACAGCTGAGCCATGTTGATTACAACTCCAGAATGCAATGCTTCAACTGTTTCAAAGCATGCATCCGAGATTCTGGAAAGTTATCACTGGTAATCACAAAAATATATACAACCCACAATAAATAGAAATATAGTGTGAAGAAAATGATGTGCCCACTTCAAAACTTCTGAAGAACTATTACTGTGGGATAACTATATGAAAAAAATATATGATCTACAAAGCTGCTGAGCTATAGTTAGCCCCAAAATTGTGGTGGATGGCTTCTCTTCAAGCTTTTTACAGAGCTGAGAAATTCTATACACTCTGGTTCCATAGCATCATCGCGATCTTCCACATATAATACAACTCCAACTGAAAGGCCAGGCAGTCTCCTCATAAACATAACCAGCTAGTTTACCTGCCAAAACTGTGTGCTGTAGATGTACAATTGAGCTCCCATCTGTTTTGCACCTAAAACAAGCATTCAGAATGGGCAACCCTTTGGTGACGAAAGGGAGACACAACCCATGTTTAACTAAGCAAACTCCGCGCTGATGAGAGGGTCCATTCAGAAGATGAGGTTCTAAGCAAGTAACCAGTTGATAAATCTTCATTTGAAACGGCTTGGACATTTACAGATTTAGGTGACCCATTAGGATTCAGTTCCTGATGAAGCCAGTCAATAGCTCGTTTCCAGTCCGACCTCCGACTTAAAACATGACGTCGTGTTGCAGGACATGATTCTACCAGCCCAACAATAAATTTAATTAAAAAATACCGCTTGGGAATGGACACAGCCTGCATAAAAATACAAATTATATTGTAAGATATAATAAGACATACATTTAATATCATACAAAAATCTTCTACCTTGACAACAAGGAGATCCATTACTCCTGGTGGGAAATTACGGCACCCAAGCAACAAAAGCTCTTGCCTTGTCTGCAATAATTCCAGCATCTAATTACCATTGAACACATAAATAATCATTGTCAAATATGAAATAAAGTACCAACTGCAGCTGGTCCTCAAGTTTAAGCAAGCGGAACGCAAGCAGCAAAAGAGATTTCGCTTCGCTATTAACGGACAAATGAAGTGCCTCCAGCGTCTCCTGTAGTACAGCCTGTCAAAGTAAAGACCATCACCTAAGAGTCCTCCCAAAAAATGCACAGTAAACCAACAGCAAAGATGTTATCTCACAAAGGTAAATTCGGTATTACGCCAGCAGCAAAATTCCAGCAACTTTATCACCTCTTCCTGATCAGAACATCTTTTTATCTAAAAGATTTCACAAAATTTAAGTATCGTAACACAGAAAAAGCAGGATTAAACAAAAAGATTGTATTATGACCCACCAACAAAGAGACATATGCTGGATGTTTCAGTACAGATTCTTCTGCATCCTTGGGCAAAGTCAGTGGCATTGAACTTAACTGTAGCGGGTTAGAGCTTGATCCAGAACTTGAGTTCTTATGGTCACATGGCTGTTCAGAGTCTACAACAAAGGACCAACTCAATTAGGTGTTATTTAACAGCCTGAACAAGCACAAATAGTATATTCCCAGCAGACTCACTATAATATTTTGAGATGTCACAGCTGCGCACAAGTAATGATACAATCTGGTTAAGATAAGACAGCTCGAGCTTGGGTACTTGAACCTTGGTAGCAAATCCCACCTGCAATCACAACACAAAAAGAAAATACAAATGGAAATTTTAATGGATATTATTTAGTTAAAATAGAACACCATGAAAAAATGCACCTACCAAATAGCCTATCAAGGATAGCTGAAGTAAGTGCAACTGTTGTTCAGGACCAATCTTGGTATATTCAAAAATGACCTGGAGATACTGTGCGATATAATAGCAACAATAAGCTGGCTGATCACATAAAAAACAATGGTCAATTAGAAGTACCTGTTGGAGGTATGCTTTTGCTGGAGAAACATCTCTAATTGAACAGATTATAATTTCAATCAAGCGATATAAGTAAGGTGCCACCTCGGTTCCTTGTTTCTCAGAATAGAAATAACAAGCACACCTCAAGGCTTTGATAAGAAGGGCTGCAAATGACTGCACAACGAAGAGAATCTTTGTTAGTCTTGACATGTATATATCACAACATATCACTATGTACACATGTGACTAACCTGCCGAACATCATCAACAGGACATTTGAGCAAGTATTCCAGAATCCAGTGGGGTCTTTCAGCCATAGTTTTGATGTAAAAATGGCAAGCAGCCATATTGGTTTCAAGCAATCTCCCGATGACAGCCTGCATGTTGTAAACTTTAGCTGGTGCAGTTTCCACATAAACAAATTGTTAGACTCATACCACTACCTTCCAAAGGTGTAGATCCTCACGAAGGCTGCAATGTGTTCGTAAATAGATTTTAAACATGAACTCAGTAGCCAACTGAAGACTAAGCTTTGCAAACTCATCAACAAGACTGTCTGGTATGGCCTCTGCTCTTCGCCGACTGCGTTCCTTCATCAGATCTCGCGATGCATCTCCAGAATCAGGGCACATGCTGCATGCACAAGTGTCAAAGTTTAAGACAAAACAGCTTGTTCTCTGTATGGTGATTGACTTTGGTACCTTTTTTCACTTTTTTCAATGACTCCACGATTTGCATCCACTACAGTGTAGAGAAATTTGAAATAGCTCTTGTCAAGAAGATGGTTTTCATGTACAAATCTGCGCATATTATCAATTCGCAAGATTAAAAAGGCATTTAGTGCTTTTGTAAGACATGACACAATCTACAAAAAAGTTCCTTCTTTTACAAGATAGCATGAAGATATGCAACTTATGAGCACACATTACCTTAAATTTTCTTTCCAGACACTCTGGCGTATTGAAGATGGCATTTGTGTTGGCTGGTCCCTAAAATTTATTAACAGAAGTGAAAGTAAGATTAAGACAATAAAGACATAAAACAATAATAACGCTTACATGGGTCTTGTATGTCTTGAAACGTGTCCCTCTAACGACTCCTCCATATGATCATCTTCACCTGCATAAAGCGACAGATTTTTAACCACCTGGCAAAAGCAAAAAGAGATGATTCAACAGACTGTAAGTATAATATACCCTTAAGTTTACTCTGACTTGACGTTGGAACATGAGGCAATACTCTCTGAGAAGAAAAAATACAAGATCAGTAGGTCAGATGGCTTGCCAAGCAACTAGGTCTCATACCTCTTGCAGCATCTGAGCCTCGCCCAAACTATGTCTATCTTGGCATCTTTCATAAAGCAACATATAAGCACTATTTGGCCGGTCAAATTCCTGCAACACAATCATGTGAAAACGTATGGTATTGTTAGAACAAAGCGGCTATATTGTTCACAAATAAAGGAGAATTCTATTGCTCATACTGTCACCTGTGGGGACGATGTCTTCAAGAAGTTGTCATAAACATCAATCATGTACTTCCCTCCAAAGCAATCCTTCTCCAAGTCATTAATATCGTATGGCTCCACTCGTTTATCATCAAAGGACAGCCACCTGGATGAATTGTTGACACAATACAATACACAATCATGATCCAAGCCCATTTTCTTATTTAGTCAGCAGAAGTTTACCCGTTAGTGTGGCCATTGTTACAGCCGAGTGAGCAGTCCCGTGGCCTCTCTCGGATATAGGAATAATAGTGGCCAGCAAATGCTGTTCCTGAGTGCACTACAACTCCAACTAGCTCATATTTGTAGTAAGAATCTGGCTTCATAATTTCAACAATTTTCAGATTCTCATTGCAACCCTCAAGAGAGCTTTTAGGCTGTATGTCATCAATCTTTTCATTAGCCTTAGGGCTACAAGAACCCTGATGTTGGCCATCTCGAAGAGCCAGCCCCTCTACAGTAAAGGGTTTCATATCAAGATGCATTGGGAACTCAAATCTATCTTTAAGCTTCAATCTTTGCATTGTTTCATAATCGAAATCAAAACGTTTCAAGTGAATGACAAGTGTCTGTGGAAGTTGCCTGACACACACACGTTTCAATGCGTCAACTTTTACCCCACATTCTTCACAGAAGTATGCATTATCAGCCTCTAACAAATCTCCCCGCACAAATGATTCCAAAGACTCCAGCAAATCTTTTTTATTTTTCACATCAACGCTAATGGCTGCAAATGGCTCTTCCATTTCACTCCGATGAGAACAACCACGACTGATAACCTAAAACACCAAAATTTAAGATTATTAAAAGCGTCCAGAGAATGAACTATGCATCCAATAATAACCATGATCCCTTAGCACTTCAGCCATGTGATTAATAGTGAGCCAGGGAGAGTTTCCTAACCTGCTGAACAAAAATGCCCCCAAATATTTTTGTCAATGTTGTATCCTGATTTGTCGCTTTTAAAGTTTCGTCAACAGCATCATATAAACGATTGAAAAACTCAAATGCATCTTGGTGCTCCCGAAGGTTAATAGGTAAGCCATCATAATCTCTATAAGCACACCAAAAGCCCTGTGGTGTATAGTGGTCCAAGCTACTTTCTAGCAGCGCTCCAAACATGGACTGCACCTGGAAAAAGACCGAGTCTTGGTTCTCAAACTCAGGACTCTCCATGCAAGCCAATACGCTATGCCGAACTTCTGGTTGCATATACAACTGCTGGAATACCGCATTCATATAGCAAGTTGCTCCTGCATTTTTTAATCCCACATAACCGCCAAAGGCTTTACGTCCATATGAAGGCAGGTGTTCCCAGTCAGAGGCATCCGTAGAAAAATGTAACCTGAGCAAAAGGTCAACCACTCCCCTTAAATTTTCTATGCAGTGTGTCGTCAAGCAAGCTAGTAATTGGAATGCTTTCTCACGGCTTCCAGCAGTCCCACATCTTGGCTTATCGCACTCAATAAATGAAACCAGCTCTTTAAAATCTGAGGCACAGCCATTCCCATTGTCCATCGCTTGATCAAGGCAACAGAGAAGGGCTGACTCAGGAAAAAGGAACTTCTTGATGAGCTACAAACATGGTTTTGATAAATGTTCAGACCATTGTGAGACATAGTGCAAAAGAAATGCAGATGAGTTCTCTTACCTGCTCTACAAGACCAGCACCATGGCAAGGCTTTCCAAAGCCAATGGCGCGAAAATCAAGCTTTTCAACAAGAACTCTGAGAAGGAGAAGATGTCCCTCAAGAAGCTGAAAAACGAAAAAAGGGGAAATGAAATCAGATAACTCCTCTCAAGAACAAAATGCCATAAATCATTCTACATACTCTATCATCGCCACTAATCGCAATAGGAGCACTATTGAGCCAAGTTATTTCATCAGAAAGTTGCTGCTCAGCCATTGCATACTCCTCTGGGCCCTCAATACTGTAAAGGAGCTGCCCAACAAGCTCCATAAACTATAGATGCACAGAACATATTTTCAATGCCCCATTCAATGTTCCAAGATAAAACTGAGAAAGATGATTTATTTGTTAAAAAACTTGTCTCACATTAAGACAGTGCTCAGGACGCTGATTTGCCTCAGATTTTGCCTCTAAAAGTGCCGACAATATATGCCGATGCGCAATTGATCGTTTGGAAGATCCATTTGATGCCTTGCTGAAACATTTTAAACAGAAACTCCGATAACTTCATCATAGGCAACAAAAAGAAGACAAAAGCTAAGAAATTAACAAATTATGCATCGGAGATGGTAACAGTTTATGCCATAAATGTATAAGTTGTCTTGCCTCAATCTCAGAAATGATAAAGCTGCTTGTGAGCGAACAACTTCATCAGACGCATGAAGCACCATATCCTGTTGAGATGACTGAATCAGAACAATCATCATCACTTAACATCAAAAACTTGAGAATCAAGATAAAAGCTTACCACAATAAACCTGCTAGTGTCTGGTGATGAAAGGAAAGGGATAATCAAAGATGGGTGCAACAATAGATTATTTACCTGCATTTTCCAGACAAAAAGTCATTATTTCGTAGCATGTCAGACAGAAGTTGACAAAAGGATGTATAACATTATCACACCAGTAGCAAAACGAATAAGACCAAATTTTAGAAAGAACTTAGTATAGAACATGATGTATCCAATATCTTTCCAATGCTTTCCAGAACTTGCTTCATGAGGAACTTTGAAGAAATGAATTACCAGAAGTTCCAATGACTCAAGGCAAAGATAATGATCATCGCCTAAAAGAATATCTTGAGATTCCTGAAAGAATGAGTTCTGCGAAACAACAAACATGAGAATGCTATCAGCACACAAAAAGTTCAAGAAGCATTAATGCTGACCGCTGTAGAATGTGGGCTAACCCCTGTCTGGTTTTCTAACAAATGTGCACTTCCAAAAGAAGATATTTGCTTAAGGGCACATGCCCAAGTAAGCCGTTTCAAAGCTGCAACAACTTCTCCCATCACAACTTCTTCCACATTGTTCCCATTCTGCAAAATTGGCACATGTTCTCAGACAGCGTCTAAAACAAGCAGCCACCCAAAGACCCCATACCTTTTGTCCGGACGGTTGACACCATTCTAAGCCATTTTCAGCTGATATAATAGGATTCTTTTGAAAAGATTCATTACTGACATCCTCCCTAAATTCAATTAACAGACATCACATGAATCTCGCCGGGCATTGTTAAGGAACAATTTAGCGTTCGTTCATAAATTGAAACAATTGAAACATAAAAATACCTGCCAAGAGTGTGGTGCTCAGATTCATGAGGTCTTTCCAACTGCACTTACCAATAGAACAAACATTTACAACTCGCACTTAGGCAAGCAGGTAGCAGAACATTAAAAGCCTAACCTACCAAGAACTTCATAATCCTTAATGCACTCATGTAACAGCCATGCTTTATCTGGTCATCAACTCCCACTAAGATTTTTGGTTCGAACACATTCATTAAGTGCCTGCAACAACTCAAATATGTTATACCAATGCTTGTATGTATATCACATATACCAAAAAATCATGACCCCATAACTTACTGAAAACCACCAAATTTAAGAAATTCCTCATGGAAATGATGGGCAGGAGACTCTGCTGCTTGATTTACTGGCATTAGCAGGCCATCAATTACCTACACAGATATGGGTATTGCTTAGAGACAGTTGCTGTTATTACCAGCACTGTGATGGATATGGATGGGTGATAACCTGTAAAATGTATATAAGATGTGATTCCGTTGCAAATCTTCTAGCAAGAAGTTGGGTTCCCTCCTCAACAGTCTTGGTGTGCAAGTTCTGCATACCATTGTGATAAATAATAATAAATAATCTAAGTCAGAATAGTAGTAATGCTAATATGTTTACCTGAAATTCTGTCAAAATAATTGGATGTGTTGGAAGCAATGACAGTAAGCAGTTTGCACCCTAAACAAAGCAACCAAACATGAATCCCGTGTTCTAGAATCAGAAAAAGAACCATCTCACCCTACCTCTCGAATTCTCCTCCCTTTTGCATTTGTTAAATTGAATAGTATATCATACACCTAAGAACAAACAATCAGTAAGGCTTTTTGACATAGGAGCTCCCTGTCCAAAGAAACAAAAAGTAACAAAACTTTCGTATAGCTCTTAAATTACTTCCTTTGTATACCTGCGACACAAATATATGTTTATCTGGTTACGAATGCTAAAGTTAAGAAGGTACCTCAGGCCTTCTGGACATCAATATTCCAGGAAGCTGATCCTCTTCAACCTGTTCTACTTCAGGGTCTACAATGCTCACCTGCAGACGAGACGTGATTTAAGAAATTAAAAATCAGAGACATCTCTGTTTAAGAACAAACTCCCCTGGGAGCAATATCAATTGGAAAGACATTCTGGCATCCCGCATAGAGATACAAAAATCCACAACTTTCCCAAACACATTATTGGCAAGCAGTTACCCATCCCTCTAGTTAGACAATCTATCTATGTGGTCTTATCCCAGTACGCTTGTCAAAGCAGCCATTTTAAACTACAGGAACCATAAATTAAGATTCTGAAAGATTTCACGGAAAACATGACGTCAAGAGCCTACCGAAGCAATTATAGGTTGATGGTCTGACAAACCACACTGACGCAAAACCTGCATGAGATGGACTCAGCATAAACTTGAGTGATCTATGATCTACGAATAGCAGAAACAAACTAAAACCTGTGAATCTTGTGTAAGCTCATGGTTGTGATGCATCAAACGAACACGATGGATAGGACAGTCAAGTTTCTTAGCAACCTATTAAATATGCAAATGTTAACAACCTGCAACCATTGCCTTCAATGTGACTAAGGACAATGGATACCTTTGCACGAAGAGAACCCAGATACTCATTAGAATGGACTTTCAAATCAAAACGAGTAGAGTGCTTGTTTGCAGTACAAACCTGTCAAATTCAGAAAATTAATGCCTTATCAAACCTAAATCACAGCCAAATTTTGCAACAGTATCATACCAATAAATTCATAGGCCGTCCTTTAAAGGATGCACCATGAGCTGGCACTTTCCGAGTACACCTGCCTTCACATTTTATTATAAAGACCTACAAGGTTTAAGACAAAATCGATCAAACAGAATGCCATATACAAATTACTCATCTTCATAAAAAGTTTGACACGCAAGGTTACCTTCAAGAGGCAAAGACACCGTTCCACTTGCTGATGCTTTCCAGCTTCGGTAATGAAAGGAAAGGAACAATGCTGATTGCCTTCATTATCAGAAAGATTCCTTTCCTTCATATGTCCACCATTGAAAACCAAATCAGCACCTGTCGTGGTGCCACAAGACTCCTCGTTTTCAAGGGATCCAGATAGATGCCGCATGCATTCATCTATGAATGATTGGCGTATTGGCGTTAACTTCTCCTGTAATGTATCCGAGAGACAAGTATATGTATCTCGCAGCATGTTCATGCTTTGTTCAGTAATGCTTGGAATAGTTGAATAGAGGGCCACTTGCCACATGTATGGTAAACCAACAAGGTCTAAATCATGTGTTATCACAGAATCTCCAAACCGTGACTTCTTTAGCTTTCCCTCATTCAAATTCACCCATAAAAATAACTTCATAAAGCACCTGCAGACCAAGAACCCTCATGAATAGCCACACAGTTAAACAATCAGGCAACAAGAAAGAAAGAATTTTACCTCCAAGCAGTTAACGAAAGTTGACTTGGCTCAACAGTGGTGATTTTCTTTGTCAAAATATTTAATTGTGCATCACAAGAAAGGGTTGGTAACTTTTCAAGAGCATTGCAAAACCACTGCAATCCTCTTTCTCGGTCTGGAAGACAAGCTGGTGGCTCTATCATACAGTTCCAGAGCCTCTCAGCTGCGTCCCATGGCAAAGTTACTTCTCCAGACTGAAAACCATATTGATCCTTAAGAAATATCCATAAAATAGGCTAAATTAAATTATTTTAACTGCACCTGTAGAGCAAACAGGAGAAAACTCAAGCGCTCTTTTACATGCTCCTCGTGACTATATCTTCCGTCTACGGTACAATCTTTTCTATCCCCCGATCCAATTGGTGCTGAACATAAACGAATCAAATATTTTTCGAGACTGCTTACAACCTGATTATAAAGATTTGACAGATTCAATATAAAATGCATCTGAAGAAAATGATGTAATGTTGAAAAAGCAACTAATACCATATGAAGCAGGACATGTTCTTGAATTAGGGACTGAAGACGCAGCTGGCGGGAGACCTCACCCTACCAAAACATCATTCCCGGTTAAACAAAGTCGAATTGTCGGAGTCCATTACTTTCATTACCCTCTTAATTGCAACTTTACAACAAAATGCAATATAAAAAGACCCAAATAAAATGAAACCAATACAATAATTTTTTTAAACATTAACATTTATTAGATGCCAATCTTCTTTCTTCTCATTAGCCGTGCTTTGATGTTCTTTACTTATATCCTGCAAGAAGACAATTGTATCTTTCTTTTGATAAAGTGCATATTGAGCAGAAACAAACCCCGCTTGCCTGATAAAATGGCTTCTCATTGTCAAGAAGAATAATTTCTCGAAGCAGTCTTAAAGATGGAATTACAGACTGATCATTGCGAAGATTCTCCAGACACCTCAATATGTATACCTGGATATTATCATTCGCATCCCAACATTGCAAACAAAAGTTTAGGATTGCATAGTTCATTGACCAGATTCAAAGAGAAATACAACCACCTGTAGACTATCTGAAAAAAGACATTAACATCTTACTGCAATAGAGAGAGCTTCTCTGACCCACATCTTTGCTAGCACAGTTCACTGAATCGTAATGACCAAGAATTTCGGTTAGCGCTCCCGACTCCAGGACCTCTGCAGGTGCTTCACCTGAGTGCATCATGCTCCAAAGCAACTCGAGCAGCCTACAGAAATCATCATCTTTGGTTAGCTCTCAGAAACAAAACCTAAACAAACACAATATAGATTAAGGAGTCTTGAGGTGATGATAATAACATATTAGAATATGTCAGCCACTGTACAAGATCAAAGCTACCTTGATGCCAGCACCCCTTTAGTATCGCTGCGTGCGAGCTTCTTGACAAGGGACAGAATCAGCACAATGTCGGAAGCAGAACGACCCTGGATACAAAGCACATCATAAGCAGCTAGAGGAAGATGCCATATGACAAACAGGCTTTATATACCAGGCTACGTTCAAACCGTCCAAAAAGTCCATCGAGTTGCTCAGGAGAAAAAGACCATGCTAAATCAGCAAGAAGATCAAAGATATTGGCCTTGACCTGCATTTATTCAATTTTATGTCAGCTGCTACTGCTGAAGTCAATAAGTTCTCAAAGCATAGCCACTGAGAAATGCACCGTCTCAAACTGGTCAGGCTTTTCAGTGGCTCCCCAAATAGCATCTAAGTGCTCTTCAGATAGCCGATGCTCTACAAGTAAGAATCTCATAATTTTCACCACCTGACAAAACGTGAAGAGCAAGATTAATGACTTCCCTCTTTATGATTGTTCTCTGACAAGCAGTAACTTGCCTGATCCACATACTGCTTGTGGTGCAAATGTGATCTCAAAACACGACGAACTATGTCATTAGCCTCAAGCCATTGTATTGTGGTATTCATCGAGCGTGATTTATCCCTGCATCAACCGTACAAGATCAAACCACAAACATGGCTGTACTTGCCCCCAAAACATGTAGGGCCGTCATGCCATCTTACAAAATAGCTTTTGGCTTAAGACCCCATGGCAAGAATTTGGCTCAATATATTTATATTAATCATGTTCCTAATGAAGAAAAGAGAGCAAAGGTAGACTCCCCATCAGACACTCAGACGCCACCAAGACAGGGATAGTGGAAGCAGCAATCTAAGAAACAACTATGCCAAAGCAGCGTGTCTATATGATAATTATTCTGCAAAAAAATTCCAATTATGTAATCATCTTATCCATAGTCAAAAAGGTCCTAACAAGCACGAGCATTAAGAGGAGTTTATTACAGTTACTGTGAACGCTGGACTTGGGTGCAAAACTACAGCACGAGCATATGCTTATAGATGTTACAAAAACCTGGATGATATGGCTCGTGCATTCTCCAAAAGCTTGTTGATCTCCCGGACTGCACTCAGCTGTTTGTTAAAGGAGTTAAAGCCAAGCATGCGCTCAACCATTCTCCGTTGGACAATACTAATTGTACTCTCAGCTTTCTCGACAGAAGAGCT